>JARUHE010342333.1:0-18527 GCA_031471125.1 Archaeomysis grebnitzkii | reverse complement strand
CTCCTATATGCTACTTTCAGTAGTCTTGGAATATTAAGAATTAATTATCTAAACATAATTATTCGACAATCTGTATGTATTCTTTATTTTTAGGAATACAAATAATAAATAATAAATAGTATATTCAATAATTTCGATACAACATTGACATAAAGATTGTACTGGAATTGAAATTGAAAATTTTTTAATTGTTTTCATTTTTTCGAAGTAAAAAGTTTTCAAGTTGTAAAATGTAAGAAATATACCTGACAATGCAATTAAGGCGTCACATAAGCTATTCAAGTAAAAATTAACAAAACCAATTAAACCGAAATTTAAAGATTAAAAGTTTTTCAGCGACACATTTATTATAGAATTACTTTGGCTCCGCCCACTTTAGCTGGTCAGTTATAGTATTTTTCATTTTGTTCTTTAGTCGTGGTAATATTTATTTTCATTTGCAAATTTCATACTATTTCATACTATATTAAACACGATACTTATATGTAAATCATAATCGAATTCAATACGATTACGTACGATTTTATACTATATTAAACACGACTTATATTTAAATCATGTTTTTTCTGTATTGAAAAAAGTAACCTTAAGTAGATAGAATATGAAAATATTTTTAAAATATATTATGCTGTAACATAATTTAACAACATCACCAACAATAACATTAATGTTGAAAAAAATAATAAAAACAACAACAGTAATAAAAAGTAATAACAATAATAATAATAATAGTGCTACCTCAGTAAAAGTGTGAGAATTGTAAACAATGGATGCGGAGAGGGAATGCGGTTTGTTTTCTAACACATTTCATTAAACATAAAAAAAAACTTTTGTGCTTTTATGAATAAAATATAATATTTGTTCATTCAAAGTCACATTTTTATGTATTTTACTTTGCTTTTGCTCGTAAAACTCGACTTTTTTATTTTTCAAACATGTCTAAGTGTCTTTATTCATAGTAGTGTTTGCTGATTATTTTGTAGGTTTTGAATTCAAAACATTTTGGCTAAATTTTATGGCGTAGTTTTTTGGTACAAACCTTTAATGTTACAGAGCAAATATTTTCATATTTATTCCATTTCAAAATGAAATATTTTTTATTTAGATTTGTGGTCAAACTTTTGTTTATTTTTTTTTTGTCAAGAATTATATTATTTTATGGTAACAAATGGTTGCACCAATACCGGGTGTTAAATAATATGAGACATATACAGTTTTTGGGCTTATTGCATCACGCATACGAGTTGGGTTTTCTTAGTAATATTTATAAACAAAAAAGTATTATGATTTGTAAACAATGTTGCTGGTATATGAGCTATTTTAAAATGATAGGAAAAATTTAAATCACATTTGCTTATAGTTGATTATTTACAAATAAAACAAGAATTAGAAATTATTAATATATCCTGAAATTTTAACTTTTTATGTCATAATTAACACTTCTGATGAGACAATAAAGATTGTAGCTGTTATTTATGCTTCATTTTGTTGATAAAAACTTTTTTAAATGATAGAAATAACATTTCAATCATAAACACCTATGGTTGATTAGAAAATAATTAAACAGTTTTAATAAATTGTAATTAAAATCTATAAACTAAAAGTAAAATGTGTTAGTATCATTTTATTGAAAAGAGCTTTTTTGAAATGATATAATAAAGTTTAAATGATAGAAATTTATAGTTGATTAATAATTAATACAGAAGTATAAAAAGTAATGGCTTAACGAAATAAACAAATAACCCCATTCAAACTACAAAAACCGAAAACAGTAACAAAAAATTAGTTGTGGTCCTAGAGTGAAATCTTTGTTAATGCTCTGCGTTTTACTATTCATCAATAAAACATTATGCAAACAGCTTCAAACTTTGTTCTTGGTCATTATAAGAGATTAAAGCAAAAACAAGCACAATACTATTTATTTTTAATTTGAAACTGTATAATTGCATTTATTAGTTGAAAATTATTTTATTATTGGCCGCTAAGGAATTTAGAATCTATTCAACCATAAAAAAAATGCACATTTCTGTTTTATTTATATGCTGACTGCTTAACTTGAACATTTATAATTGCTATAATAGTTAGTTGAAGATGGTTATATTACATATCCGTCACAATCATATTCATTGCCGTTCTATTAACAAACTGAATAGCAACTCATACATATTATTCATGAGCACTGCAACTAGATATTGCTCAGCACTGATAGGATAGATTATTATAAGGATTACCTTCCATACAGTGAAGCTGCAATTCAGGTCCCACAACTTATTCTATTCTATCCCCATCAGTTTCACTGCATAGCTGGCCATCATCAGGTGATTCTTGGTCTCCCTCCTGTGCGCTTGTGCTCAATCAAAGCTGGATTCTGGTATCAATAAAATATTGTATTTTCAATATTTATGGCAGCCATATCAAATTATTTTACACGGGAATATTTATTATACCGTTACCATATATGTTTTAAGTTATATGGTAATAGTACCATATTTCTGTCTTATCCTTCACCTTTCCCTGCAACATCCATCTCCTCAGAGAATGTATATTTCATTTGTTAAAATCAAATAACTTACCTGCAGTGAAAATGTTAAAGTAAATATTCTCAAATTTTATTTTAGGATTAATAACAACAAATATGAATAGTGAAAATAAACAGTTTTCTATTTATTGTCTATTTGAAGATTAAAGACACAACAAATGCTATGTTTTATTCACGAAAGTAATTGTATTGGGAATCAATCTGTTTGATTAAAAAACATTTCCGTCCTTTATGTAATTTAATTTTGTTAAAAAGTACATATTTGCCTTATTTCATTGAACTAAAGTAGCTTTCAATTTACTTTTCTCAAGAATAACACGTAACAAAAATTTTGTTAAATTGAACTAATGTTTATAGTTTATGAATTATCTTATGCAATAAATGAACTACAAGATACGTGTTTAATTTAGCTAAAATGCATTCAATAAACTAAATAGTTTCATACTAAAACCATGTTGGTGTAAGCAGGAATTGCTTTTAGTTGACATTAGAGAAACACTAATTTCTGAAATAATTTAATAAATGTAAATAAATAAGTTTGTGTTGATGTTGTAGAAAAAATAGGGAACTATTTTTGATTTTCTAGGATATATCTAGTATATTTATTTTATCTCTTATATTTTTTTTCTTCATAATTCTGGTACATTTTATGTATAATCATTATATGTTTAATTGTTGTTTTCTTCCTTTGGTTGTCGATGTTAAATGATATTAAATATTTTCATTTAACCTTGACAACTCTAACCACAGGTATTTAGTTTGGATGAGGAAATAAATTGGAGATTTGAACAATGAAAGAAAGATTGAATCTAGCGACTTTTGGTCTAAGTATTTTATGTTAACTGTTGTTTATTATTAAAAATCATTAGAATTTCAAAATCAAATAAGTTTGTTTGTGAGAGAGAATTTATAATAACATATGAAAAACATCTGAAATAAATTATATTAATTTGATAACTATAGACGATGATTTGATTGTTGTGTACCAGATTTCTGTTCAGTCGACTCTCTGGAGTCCTGGACTCTGGACTAGACTCTGAACTAGACAAAACGCTGAACTATACCAATCTTAACTTTACTAGTGACTAGCGTTCTCCCTTTAAAAACTTGATAGTGAAATTTTCTTGTTGTTAAGTTTGTTAAATTATTTATTTATGTGTTTGTATTTACCAAACTTCCATCATGTTTAAAGGTGTGAATGTTCCTTTAATAAGTTTTTTCGAAATTAAAAATATGTTAACTAATTTAATACTTTGGGACACCTGGAGTCGAGGTGAAATTGATTTTGGGAGATGAACGGCGAGCGCCCAATTTGGCCAATGAAACCTCCTTATTATCTGAGAGAGAAATTAGTCTCTAGAAGGTAATGATGTCGATCATTTGCGTTTATATAAATCAATTCTAGAAACGTAGGATATGCATAGCCTCGCACCCCCTTTTTCTTATGTATGTAATTATTTCATTAACTTTAAATGCGGATCAAGCAACTATTAATTAATTAAAATATTATGTTCACTTGAACAATCTCAGTTGCCTATGTTATTATAAGCCGTATATTATATTATAATTTGTTGTTACAGAAATCGAGTTTACCACCAAACGTCAAAAGTAGTCAACGCTTCGTCAATTAGATCGATGCTTCTTTTATTATGGAATTTTTTTTTGCCTCTAATGAAATTTTATTAGATGCGTTTCTCGTCGTTGCTCAAACGGAAATAAAAAATAACACTTATATTGTTTTCCCTTATTAAAGTCTACACTTGTAGAACTTTTATTCATTTCTCGATTTCATGTATTTTTATTCAAAATTTTCATTAATAATTTTGATAAATGTATATTGTTTATTTCCGATAAAGCAATAAAATGCATTTTCGTGATACCATATTTGAAAAGAGCTTCGTAACAATGATACAATAAATTTCGTATACCTAAGGTTGAAATGACTTTCTGAAATCAATGCAGGTGAATAACGTTTACCATCACACTTGACAAAGCTTGAATGGAATACGACCGACAAAAATAAAAAAGACAGAAACGAGTCTATAAAAAATGTGTACTGAGATGCATATGCCCACCCATTATGGAGGTAAAAGTACATTAAAGTAAATGAAGCAAAGAGAAGAAATAAAGTTTGTGAAGAACACCAATAAAATTGATAGTAATGCGTAGTTATTAGATTTCAAGATAGATTAGTGGTGATGTTGTCGGAGTTATCACCCAAATGAATATTTTCATTGTGGAGTGATTGCAATTCTCAAGAGAGTTTTTTTGCTGTCGAGGTAGGCTGGTTGGCCGATGGTCACCACAACGTAACACAATTGTGATGCAAACAAATTATGACAGTTTAGATTTTTAATAAAGAAATGTGTTATATTTAAACATCCTACCTGACATGTGTTTTGCACGTTTTATGGAAATTATTATTCAGTTTTAGTATACTCTTTATTCCTTTATTCGGTTGTTTAATTAACTTTTGTGTTTGATTCTAAGCAAATTATTTGTATTAACAATGTTTCGTAAATAAATTAATTAAATTTTATTAAATCTTCTACACGTTTGAATTTTCTGTCTTTCAATTTACAAGACAATTGAATTGCATTTATTTATTGAATTTACTTATTTGTTAAACTCCTGGAGGAATTGTTTCTTCGGGAGTTACGATCTAAAATTCACTATTTATTTTCTTTATCAATCGATTCTTTTGTAGTGAAATGTTCAATGTAAAATAACTCAATAGGAAATGGTGAAGCTTTTATCACAACAATATACGACGATTTATGCATTTTATTTTCCTTTGTCATAAAACACGAATATTTTATGTTTATTATTTCCAAAATTTGTTTGGCCTTTTTTACAAAATGTTTGAAACTCTTAACAATATGATTCAGCTTCTTAAGGTTTGCCTAAAAATATTATGAGTTTTTTAAAATCACATATTTTCATCAAACTTTTAAAAAATAATAATTAATTGTATTGAACGCACACAAAAACGAGATAAATCAATATGTCTTCGTAAGAATAATCTGAGTGTGCTTGAGATTCAGGATTTTGAATGAAAAACCTTAAATTTCTTTCAAATTTATAGAACTGTAAAATGCAATAACATAAAACAAAAACTGAAGATGAATTTTAAAGAGTTTAAAATTAAATTGAGTATCAATGATTTTAAAAAGTAGTTTGTTCAAGTAAAAGCAAAATAAAATCGACAAATAAAACCTAAATGTTTATCAATTTTGAAAACCTAGGAACTACATTATTCAATAAATCAAATGTCAAGGGTATCAAAAAAAATCAAGCAAGCCACTTTAAAGTGAAACATCGATCATTTATATATAATATGTAATTGATAGTTGGAAGGCTGAGAGGGAAAGTAGACAGACTCCAATGAAGCTACTATGCCACTTGGCATACTTTTCCTCGCAGCCCTTCAAGAAAGGATGTCACATACAGCGAAGGTTGTTTTCAATGATAACCTTAATGTGTCTTAGCTCTCGTGGCAATAACCTATCCTAGCGTTAAAAGGTTAAGACAGAAGACTTTTATAGAAGTTAAAAATTTTGAGATGTTACAAAGCCATTACTGTAATTAACTTTAGGTCATCTAAGATAATTTTATGATAATTATAACATTATTAATTTACAGTAACTGAAAACAGTTAGTCAAAATAAATTTATAAAAATGAATAAATTTATCGTTTTAACAAGATAAAAGTCATTTTGAATATTATTGAAATGGATTTCAAAAGAATATTTCAATGTACTTATTTGTGTTCATTCAAACAAAAAATATTAATTAGAAGTTTTTGCTAAATAAAAATTGAAACCAAAGTTTTTCTATCTTTTTTGCGACGTTTTTGGATTAAACTATAGCAATATTATTTATCAATAATTATTTTCGCGATGTTTTTGGAAAAGACTATAGCAATATTATTTATCAATAATTATTTTCGCGATGCATTTCGTAAAAACTATAAAAATAACATTTATCAATAATTATTTTTGCGATGTTTTTGGAGAAAACTATAGCAATAGCATTCATCAATTCTTTTCCTAACGCATTTGATGAAAACATAGCAATAGCATTTATCAATAGTTCTTTTTATTTTCTTTAACGTTTAAGTGAAACTTACCGTCCTAAGATATTATTTTACAACAAATCTTTGCTATAACATATATTATACATGTGTGCTTGTATGTATATGTGCATGTGCGTGTGCATGTGCAGAACTTAAATAGATATATAATGTTTGGTCAAGTACAATTGAATTTGATAAGACCTTTAGAAGTGCTTGAACGGTTTGCATAAGTGCTTACTGAAAACTTCCTTTAAATGCAGGTAACATTATAAAAAAATTGAACTCTCGATAAATGTGAAAGATTTGAAATGAATGATCTTGGTGCATTGAGAGCGATAAGGAAAGTTAAAATTGTCAATGAAATCATTAATAATGGCGGCGACATTCTTCAAGATTAAATTACGTAATGGATTATTTACCTGCATTTGCTGCCTCCTCAAACTTCAATGTATTCATTCTTACGAAAGTTATTATCTTGAACTGTACTGGTGAGTGTTTGTTTGTTGATGGTTGGCTGAGGTTGTGGTTATGATGGAGGATAATGGATGACGATGGATGATGAATGACTGATAATGGATAATAGATGATCTGTCGTATCAACACAACGCTGATACGACGATCATGCGGCGTCCAATAGGAAATGTTGGGCAGACCAAGCCTAGTTTGGTGTTGGTGATAATTGATTGATTGTATAGATCTTGTGAAAAGCCTGGTACTGCACCTATAAGATATTCAGTACCCATAAAGACAACTAAATATCGTAAAAAAAATATAAAATCGAAGCTAATTAAAGCTGATAAAACAGACCAATAGATTTCAGAAACCAGAGCTATTCTGTTATCAGGGTCCTATCAATTACAATCCTCATCAGAGGAAGCCTGGCTAAACGAAATCTCACATTCTCACCAGAATAGGTTGCACAGGCAGTAAAAAAGTGAGCAACAATGTGCACATAGTTGCACGAGGGGCACATTAGCGGAAGATGATCAACCTCTGAACGCAAGAGGAAATCATCTGTCAGCTTCCTGTGCCCAATTCTCAGTCCTGGCAGGACAACATTGGTATACTTTGCGAGGGGATGTGCGCAGAGCCCCAATACAGATGCGGAGGTCTATATTATAAGTCAGGTGGTCAGCATAGGTGCTATGCATTCAGTATGGGCATGAATGAGGACCATTTTTTGACCAGGAATGTAGGGCGACTAATGACAGCCAGCCTACGGCTGTTTCCAAAATGAACAGATCTTGAGGAAGTTTACACGCTGGTCCGAGGTGGTAGTAACTAACCATGGGGGAACTTCCCAGGTCTGATGCTCCAGGTTTGGCATTGATTGATTGATTATATAAATAAACGGGCCAATGCCCAGCGCTGCACCCGGAGGGTATTCAGCACTTTCAAACTAAAGTATATCAACTACATAACATAAAAAGGGTTAAAAATTAAAACAGTGCTAATCAAATCCGGTACAACATTCCATTAGACTTTAAGAAATTCAACTAAATCTTGAATTGGAACATCTACACCTAAAATCCTCATCAGACGAGGCCTGGCTAGGCCAAGGCGCACTCCCTCACCATAGTAGGCTGCGCACGCAGTTAAAACATGCTGAATAGACAGCACACAATTGCAGGTAGGGAATACCGATAGAACATGAGCTTCTCCCGAGCAGAGGAGAAAGTCATGGGTCAACCTCCTCGTGTGCCTTATACGCAGTCTTGTGAGTATGGCATTAACTCGCCTTTGGAGACGGTCATGCGTAACCCAACGGGATATGTTAGGGCAAATAGATCGTATTTTGGTATCGGTGGTGAGGCCATACCAACTTAGTCAACACATTCTGTCGGATACAGTTTTTGTAGTCTTCGTAAGGTAGGTGTATGTTCAGGCTGTCCATGCACCACAGCTCTTTTCGTGGCTGCATCAACTCCTTCATTACCGAGAATTCCTACATGGCTCGGAACCCAGCAGAAGCGAACCTGTTGATAACGAGTCAGAAACTTCAATAGCCACTTCTTAATTTCAAGAACGAATGGGTGTCTGCTTGTGAAGGCCTTTACCGCAGCAATCACTCTCTGTCAATCAACAAAAATGACGCATCTACGATGTGAGCACCTCTCGTACACATACCTCCGGACTATATGTATAGCGTACAGCTCCGCCGAGAAGATGGAAACCTGTGAAGGTAGTCTCTCCTTGTGTTATTCACAAACTAGGAAACAACCCACACCGCCGGGTGATTTAGATCCATCAGTGTAGACATGATCCTCCACATTTCCATGATCTAGATGGACGTGGTGGAAAAAATTGGTGGCAAGAACAGTACTTGCAGTGGAAATTTTAGATAGCCTAGCAGGGCAAGACAAACCCCTAGGCACAATCCAAGGAAGAGATGAAGGCGGCCCAATTGGCGATACACCAGCAACCAGACATTCTAGCTCGCGAGGCGAAGGAAGTACATGTGCCTCCACAGGAGCAAAACACTTTGGTCGGTCGAATAGTGTTTCGTCAAGAAGGTTTACAGACCGAAGGTTTTGGTTCTTTCTGCAACCTAGTAGCTTGGCAGTAAAGCGCAGAGAGAGTTCACTTCTCCGGATGTCAAGAGATCTCTCTTCAGCCATGACAAAGAGGGACTCTACTGATAATCAATTTTTGAGCGGCACAGAGATCTTAGCAGGCGCAGAAGGGTGGTGTTATCGGACCCCCAAGAAAAGGAGAAAAAATGCTTCTTAATGCGGAAGATAATATCATCTGCTACAGTACTCAATGATGGCATCGCCCATCAACAAGTTGGGAACAACTTCCACCCTGCGAGATGTTGTAAAACGAATTGTTTTTGTTTTAGCGGCAGATAATTTAAAGCCATGCCTAATGCCCCACTGCAAGGCAGAACTTATATCAAGCTGGAAGTTTTGACAGGTCTCCGCTGCAGTGGCTGCACTACAAAAAAAGAACTCGCCCACAATAGAGAGCCCTCGACACCGACAGGCAGTGATGCTACAATCCCATTCACAGCCTGGGTAAATAGGGTGACACTGAGGAGACTTCCTTAAGGGACTCCCTCCTGCGGGAAAGGCTGCATGACTGATTGGCAAACTCTCACCTTAATCTGTCTTTTGCTCAGAAAAGACCAAACAAACTTAAACATATCACCGCGAACAGACCAACGGGACAACTGTTATAGTATGCCACCCCTCCATCAGGTGTCATACTCGTATGCCTACTCCAAGTCAAAAAATACTGCGAATGTCTGCCTTCGTGTTTGCAGACCTCGTTGGATGTGTCTTGTTAAAAAGCTCAACGAGTTGATTGTCGAAAGAGTTTTTTTGAAAACCGAACTGTCGGTTCGATAAACAGTCTCTTGTTTCGAGAACCCATACCAACCTTGTGTTCATTATACGTTCCATTACCTTACATAATTGATTCATATATTTTTTAATCAACAATGCTATTTACCGGTTCATTAAAAAATAAAAAATCGAATAAGTTTATTATACAAGGTACTCCATCTCTCAGGAATCTACTAATCAAGATGCTTCACTATACAAGACTTCATTATAGAGGAGTTGTACTGTAGTACTTTTAGCATTTTTTGGAAGTGGTGTTGAATCAACCCCACCTGTATCTTTACAGTTTAACTGAGAGCTAAAAAAAAGCTACTATTCGTTATAAAGAAAGAACATCTCACAGACTGCTGGGACCATAAGACAAACACTCGCATACTATGGAAGACCATAGCCAGCCTCACAAACAAGAAACCAAGAAAAACACAAAATCGCAAAAGTCTCATTCAATAACCATACTGCCATCACAGGCCAATAGAAAGCAACCCACTTCAATAAACAATTTACTAACACCATACAACACAAAACCAACGCAAGCAATAAGAAAACAGACCGACACTCTAAAAACTAGCACCAACACCAATAATCATCACACCAGCACAAACAACCCTAGCAATAACGTTCTCCAAAAACAACAATTCCACTGTCCTGGACAACATTAACGTCATACATCATAAATACCTGGGAACAATAGCGCATCATAACACTCACTAAAATATACAACAATGCAATAAACACCAATTCATACTAACATATGAAAGACTGCTAAAGCAATCCCAATACACAAACCCAACAACGACCCCTCAATAGGAGCATCATACAGACGGCAGTCACATATCTCTACTATCACCATTAGCCAAAACACTTGAAAAAATAATATTCCCATATATAACATCAAACATAGACCTCCCCTCTCACCCGACCCAGCCGAATACAGTACAACACTACAACTCCACATAAGCAACACCCTACTCCCAACAGTCAAGGAACCAAAAACAATTGGCCTCACATTAGACTCCAAAGAAACCTTCTCTAAATACATGAAAGAAACTAGAAACAAAATAAAATTATCCCTTAACATGCTAAAATCCCTCACGACAACACACTGGGGTAATACAAACGAAACAATACTAACACCATAAAAAGAACAATCCCGTCACATCTAACACAAACATCAACAGACTACAAGCAACACAGGCCATAACACTCCAAACAGTCACATGATGCACATAAGACACTAACACACAACATCTGGACGAAGAAACAAAACTACTCCCCATTCAGAACCATCTACAATTACATGCATCACAACTCAGGCAAACATGCCAACACCACCCCCTCATCCAACAACCAAACAACCCCAGGTACATAAAACAGACAGTAATCACACATCAAACAAAGGCACCATGCCAGGAAAGACAACATAGTAAACGATAAAACAACACAAGAAACAAATACACACAAATAGTAACAAACCCTACCAGCACCTTACAACCGAACAAACCATACCAGCCGATTACAACCGTACAAAATAGTTAACAGACTAGCACCAGACATAAATAACACCAAACAAACTCTCCCACACAACATTCGTAGAACATTGGCACAACTCAGAACAAATAAATACCCATACCTACTCGAATACCTTCACAAAATCGCACCAGACACACATCTCTTACCAAACTATGCCACTGTGCCAACAACACACACATAACACGACGCATCTTTCGCATGCCCGTATGTATAAACGGACATGGACATGACCCCGGAGACCCTCTGGACCGACTCTGTGAGAGCGGCGGGGCTTCTTGCCAAATGAGTCGAACCTACTGGGGTGGGGACTGGACCAGCCAGCGTAAGGGCTCCAACCTCACTGTCGAGGACGGAGAGGGGTCGAAAACAACAACAATTAACATTACTGCAATGCTGGAAAATATAAAAACAACTGTTGATGAATTAGTGTTAAATAATAAAAACAAATGATACAATAAAAATATATTTTAAAAAATGAGGCCGAAGAGGGTGTGTGACCCCAAGCTCATAGGTAAGACTGTATAGTGTATATTTAAATGTATGTTTAGATATTACGTATGTATTATGTATGTTTATAAATGAGTTTAGTTAAATATTTTCAAAGTTTTAAAAACTAAAAAGACAAAGTAATGAAATGACAAATTCAGAAATGTTTATTGTTTACGAATTTGTTATTTATTAACAAAACAAAATTTGTTTCCTCTAAAGCGTGAAACAATCAATCAATTTGATTTCTATTTTGTTTTTAAGTTTCGGATGTATTCAATATTAATTTACAACATTATTAATTGCTTAAACACCTGCAACATAGATATATAAACTTGTTTATACTTATTTTCAATATAAATGAAAACAGTTTCATGATTTAGACACGTGTGTTAACCTTTTAGTATCTTAGTATGAGGAGTATTCAAGTATTAACTTTAATTTATTTTATTGTTTAATTAATATTTGGTCGGAAATAGATTGTGTTACAAGTTTTTTTTTCTATGTATACCTGTTTATGTTGCTTGATCATTGGGACCGTTAGAGCCACGCTAAATTTTTACAATCAATATAATAATGTACATTATTATGTCTGACAATATAAATTAGCATTTATAATAATGTACAGTAATATGTATGATAAAATAAAATATTATTTATAATAATGTACAATAATATGTATGATAATATAAAATAACATTTATAATAATATAAAGTAATATGTATGACAATATACAATTTACATTAATGTAGTATGAAAAAATACAACAATACACAATACTATGTGATAATATAAAATAACCTTTATGATAATATACAAGAATACACAATACTGTTTATGATAATATAAAATAGCGTTTATGATAATATAGTTTGTTTTATGATGGTATACAACAATACACAATAACATTTATGATAATATAGGACAACAATACACAATACTATTTACGATAAAATAAAACAGCATTTATGATAATATATAACAATACACAATACCCTTTATGATAATATAGTACAACAATATACAATACTATTTATGATAAAATAAAATAGCATTTATGATAATATATAGTCATATGTATAATAATATACAACAACACACATTAGTATGTATGATTGTATACAACAATACACAGTAATATGTATGATTAAATACAACCATATACAATACTAATTATGATACTACAAAATAGCATTTATAATAATATACAATAATAATATTTATGACAACATACAACAATACACAATACTATTTATGATAAAATTAAATAACATTTATGATAATATACAATAACATGCATGATATAATACAACAATACACAATAACCGTTATGATAATATAGTACAACAATACAGAATATACTTTATGATAAAATAAAATATCCTTTATGATAATACACAGTAATATGTGTAATAATATACAACAATACATATTAGTATGTATGATAATATACACCAACCAATACACATTAATGGGTATAATAAAATAAAACCATACACATTACTATTTATGATACAATATAAATAATATTTGTGTTAATACGAGTATAAAATAATATGTACTATGCTAATATACAACAATACACAATAACCTTTATGCTGATATAGTAAAACAGTACACATTACCATTTATGATAAAATAAAACAGCTTGTGTGATAATATGCAGTAGTATGTATAATAACATACCACAGCACACATTAGTATGTATGATAAAATACAACCATACACAATACTATTTATGATAAGATAAAATAGCATTTATAATATGTATGATAATATACAACAATACACAATACTATTTATGATAAAATGAAATAACATTTACGATAATATTCAATAATATGTATGATAATATACAACAATACACATTAACATATATGATAATATACAACAATATACAATACTGTTTGTGATAAAATGAAATAACATTTATGATAAAATGAAATAACATTTATGATAATATACAATAATATGTATGACAATATACAACAATACACAATATTATTTAGATAAAATAAAATAACATTTAAGATAAAATGAAATAACATTTATGATATTATACAATAATATGTATGACAATATACAACAATACACAGTACTGTTTATGATCAAATAAAATAACATTTATGATAATATACAATAATATGTTTGACAATATACAACAATACACAATACTATTTAGATAAAATAAAATAACATTTATGATAACATACAATACAAATATTATTCACAATTACCGTGAATATGAATCTGAATAGATATATTCAATTATTGCACTCAGGTGACCAGAGCTCGCTCTTCAAACTACGTGATCAATGGAATATTATCCACTGTGCAATCCTCATCCTTAAAAAAGATGGTTCAAGCACACTTTCATAGCGTACATTTTTACCATCTTTTTTAAGGATGGGGATTGCACAGTGGATAAGATTTCATTAATCACGTGAATTTAAGAGCGAGTTCTGGTCACCTAAGGGCAACAATGGAATATATTCATTCACATTTCTGCCCGCAAAATTCTAAAGAACATAAAATAATATCTATAATAATATAACTTGTGAAAACTAAGTGACTAGTATCTTGAAGTTGTAAAAGGTAATTTCTACAATCTAAAAAGGTTTTTTATTTCATTAAAAATAAACAAAGTACGTTTCGGAGGGCAACCCACCTTCATCAGCTGTTTTTTTTATTTTATTTTTATTTTTAATGAAATAAAAATCTTTTTTAGATTGTGGAAATTAGCCTTTATATAGTAATATACAAACATACACAATAACCTTTATGTAATATACATCAATACTCAATACTATTTATGATCAAATAAAATAGCATAAATGATACCGTAATATACAATAGTATGTATTATGATATACAACAAAACACAATAAAATTTATAATAATGCACAACAATACAAAATAACATGTATGATAACCTACACCAATACACAATAACATTTATGATAATATACAATAATACACAATATTATGTATGACAATATACAACAATACACATCAATATGTATGGTACAATACAAAAGTACACAATAACATTCATAATAATATACAATAATACACAATAATATGTATGATAATACACACTAGTATTTATGAAAATATACAACAAAACACAATCGTATATGTGATAATATATAAAATGTATTACAATACAAAAATACACAATACTTTTTATGATAAGATAACATTTATGATAATATATAGCAATATGTATCATAATATACAACAACATGTATGATAATATACAACATTATGTATGATAATATACTACAACATGTATTATAATATACAACAGTACACAATACTATTCATGATAATATCAAACAACGTTTATGATCATATATAACATTATACAATAATATTTATGATACTATTTGTTAGAATATGCAATAATATTTATAACAGTTCACAATAATATGTATAACAGTTCACAATAATATGTATGATAATGTACAATAATATGTATGGTGGTGTACAGTAATATTTCTGATACAAAATTACACATTGAAAGTTATCTCAAATACGTTTTAACTTTAAAAGCTTTTGAAGATGGATATTCATATATTATCTTATTGAAAAATACATAGTAATTTAAATTTATAAACAAAATGAATAAATTTGAGAAAAGTGTTAATATATACATATAAAGTTATTGGAATGCATAAAACATATTTCACGCTCTGTTGAGCTGTAAATGTAGGTGCATATTTCGTTTATATATTGCAACATATTTTAATAGACAAAATATTAATGAAATCTTAATAATAATAATAACAGGTATTCACAATTACATGATTTTATTCTGTTCACAATTATTTTCGTTTAGTTTTTAATATTCGGTTGTCATGTTTCATTTTTCAATTTCTACTTAACTTTATATCCACAAAAACCTTTATTATTCAATGATAAGTTAAAAAAAATTGTACAAATCCAACTAGCTGATATCAACTATGTCTTTATGAAGTTATTTTACAATGCTGGTAAAATAAATTAGAATTCATTCTTTAAAAAACATTTATAAATGTTTTCTGTGGCACTACAGTGAGAAAAATGCTTAGCGACGATCAAACAACGAATAAATTTACGGTCTTAGTTTTTCAAATAGATTTCATTTAAGAAAAAGACTTTAAAACATCCAAATAATTAACGACGTTACACTGTCCCGTAAAAGAACTTTTTTCTGCTGACCTTCACGACCAAGTGTAAATGACGAGAATCTTCTCCTCAACCCCTTAAGGCCAATGTACCGAATATGACACACCTAACAAAGGTGTTCTCCAATGTAAACTCGTCCCTATGGCGATGCAACTCAGTCGTCAAAGGGTCAACAACGACACAAACGTCGACGTTTCATTTTCTCGCCTTCGAATCTGGGAAATTATTTGGCTCCGTTGATGGACAATAAAAAAGGTTTTGTCGAAACAAGACGCTGATTATCCGAGAAGGATTTTATCTGTTGCGAAAAATGTTGTCGTTAATTTGAATATAAACTTTGAATGTTTCGATAAAACTTTAACGATAATTATCTAATTATGTAAACTAGATCTTGTTTGTGAAATAGTTTATTAGATTGGCGATGGCTTATTCATGAAACCTGTGTTTTGTCTTATCCTTCAAGATATATTCTAAAGTAAGTTGATAGCCAAGTTTTTATTCTTGTCATGGACTTTCTAAGAATATATGGAGACGTTAAAACTGAGGGTGC
This sequence comes from Archaeomysis grebnitzkii, assembly GCA_031471125.1. Lineage (NCBI taxonomy): Eukaryota > Metazoa > Arthropoda > Malacostraca > Mysida > Mysidae > Archaeomysis > Archaeomysis grebnitzkii. The sequence goes on along the minus strand of JARUHE010342333.1, from coordinate 1,832 downwards.
CATAAAATATTTACGCATCATTGGCTTTATTTAGTTTAATTCGTACAAAATTATATTTTTTTAAATGTTTAAAAAATTAAACTTTAACAAATAAATACAGACATAAAATGGTGATTTGAACCTTCGGTGTTTTATCATATTTACAACAGCTTTTTAATCCCAGATTCTTCGGTTGTTTTCACATACAATTACGTTACCATGGCGATAGGGTTGAAGCTATATTTATGCCACCAAATATGTCAGTTTTTTAATTCGTTAAACGTTTTTCTCCTCAACTTTAAAAATTGTTTCACGTGTTAATTTTAAGGTTTCCTATGATTGACAACTAGTTACAAATTCTTCCTGTACTTAATTTTGTCAAAAATGTTGTATATATAAACATAAAAACAACTCAAGTTAATTTACGACTTTGCGGGCATTAATGTGAAGGAAATTTTTTAACCTGCTGCCCTCGGCCGTCCAGGGTTCGCTCTTCAAACCACATGAACAATTAAGTCTTATCCAACTGTACCATCCCCATCCACAAAAATAGATGGTTCAAGTACGCTTTCATAAACTTCATTAATGCCCGCAAAGTCGTAAACTAGTGTTCACCAGAGAGTGATTTATCATTGTTATGTAAAGCTTTGTTTAATTTGTTTTCTAAAGTTGACTAAGAATTGAATTAAATTGAAAAGTTATGTTCAGATTTAAAATAAGTATTTATGTTAAGAATTGTTTTTTATATTTATTGAAACCTTTTTGGATTTTTCTAAATTATTTCGAATTATTTTTCTTTAACTGAAATAACTTTACTTGAATTAATCATAACTTTTTTCACTAACTGCTCTTTAGATTAATTTAGTTACTCATGTTATGCTGCGATTTCAACCGTTTGTTTGTTGATCCAATCAACTTTCTTCGGATTCAATCGACATCGTATCACATTAATACAATGTGATACGATTGTGATTGAATCAACAAAAAGTGCGGTTGAGATCGCAACAAAAGTGTGAATTTGTGGATTTGTTTTCGAAACAAAAAAAAAATGCAACTTTTGTCCTGGGATGACCAGATTGTGAAGATGGATATTGTACTATCGTCCAAAAAATAAGAATCCTCCTCAACGGAATAATTCTATGACATAATAATAATAATAATAATAATGATAACAATAATAATAGTAATAACAATAATAATAACAACAAAAATAGTAATAATAATAATAATAATAATAATAATAATAATAAGAATATAAATAATAATAAGAATATAAATAGTAATAATAATAATAAGAATAATAGTAACTCTATGAAATAAAAACCTTTCATTAGTTTGTTATATTTTTATAAATAAAAAATATGTTTTTTGTCAGTTTATCTTTTTTTACCAAAACCACACAAAATAATTTAATTTTCTATGTTTATAAAGTTTTCAACTGTTGGAGACTCTTATTTATTGGGCGATAGTACAATTGGATCACGTGGCTAGAATAGCGAGTTCTGGCTAGCCGAGAGCTACAACTATTTGTTCTAATTTGGCATTTACTGTATACAGTGTGAGCATCACTTATAATTATTTTCAAATCTATTTTTAAAGCCTAACGAGTCACTGACATTAATTACATTAAACATTAATACTAATGTTATAAATATAAGTAGTAATACTAATGATAAAAACAACTAGAATATTAAATAGAAATATAAAATAAAATAAACAACAAGCGTAAAGAAGAATGAAAATAAAATTATTAAGTAGGTTTAGGTGGAAGACATCTCGATGGCTGTAGAACAAACATCTTAACCATACCCCACACAGGATGCCGTTATTTTTAATATTTTATATACAAATAT
>JARUHE010342311.1:0-10410 GCA_031471125.1 Archaeomysis grebnitzkii | reverse complement strand
ATTAATAACGAACAAATATTTGGTTGCTTACTTATGTTCAATTGTTATTAATAACGAACAAATATTTGGTTGCTTACTTATGTTCAATTGTTATTAATAACGAACAAATATTTGGTTGCTTACCTATGTTCAATTGTTATTAATAACGAACAAATATTTTTTATAACTATAGTTGAAAACTGTTTAAATTGAAGAGGATTTATTTATTGAACTTGAACCTGTCTATATTTAGCGCCTAAAAAGTGTTCACAGGATTAAAACACATTAAAGTTAACATTGGTATCAATAATGACATTACTATTACTTATAATCATAATAATAATAATAATAATAATAATAGTTAAAAATAATAATAATTTCCCTTATAATAATTTCAGTGATAGTAATTTCAATAATAATAATTTTAATAGCCTAACAATGATAATAGTTTCAAAAATTATAATTTCACTAATAATAATTCCAATCATAATCATTTCAATAATAGTAATTTAAATAACAATTATTTCAATAATAATAAAATTTTTAATAATGATGATTTCAAATAATAGTAATTTCAATAATAATAATTTCACTAATAATAATTTAAATAAAAACAATTTCACTAATAATAATATCAAGATTAATAATTTCATTAATACTAACTTAACTAATAATTATAATCATTTCAATAGCCTAGCTAATAATAATTTCAAAAACAATAACTTCAATAGTAGTAATTTCAATAATATTAGTTTTAATAATATCAATTTAAGTAATAGTAATCAAAATACTATTACTAATAATAATAATTTAAATAATAATATTTTCTATAATATAAAACATCAATAATTATAATTCAAATAATAATAATTTCTTAAATAATAATTTGAGTAATAATAATTTCAAAAATAATCATTTCAATAATAATAATCTCACTAATAACAATTTCAATAATAAAAATCTTAATAATAACAATTTTAACAATACTAATTTTAATAATGGTAATTCAAATACTAATTAATAAAATAATATTCTTAATAATAATAATTTCAATAATCATAACATCAACAATAATAATTGCAAAAATAATTTCACTAGTAATAATTTGAATAATAACAATTTTAATAATAATAATTTGAGCAATAATAATTTTGATAATAGTATTTTAAATTTTAATGATTAGAATATTATTCTTAATAACAATAATTTCAATAATAGTAACATCAATAATAACAATTTCAATAATAATTTCAATAATAACAATTTGAATAATAATAATTTTGATAATAGTAATTTAAATATTAATTATTAAAATACCCACTCTTAATAATAATAAAATCAATAATATTAATTGCAATAATAATTACAATGATAATTTCATTAAGAGTAATTACACTAATAAAAATAATTAAAACAAGTCAAAATTTATTAATAATAATAATAATAGAAATATATTAATAACCCTGATTTAATCTGAAGCTACACATAAGAGAATGATTCCTAATATTTAGACTAAACTTGAACCAAATACGTTTGATTGAACATTTCATAGTAACTTAGTGAATGGGTGAAGTTTAAAAGTAAATAGAAATATAAACATGCTGGATTAAGGATACATTTATTAACAACTACAGATTGATGTGCTTAAAAAACTGAACACGTGTCAAAATGTTGAGTATAACACCACAACTGTGTTTCTTTATTCCAAATAAGATTCCAATGGACATGGCAACGTCACCACCTAGGTTCACCCACATAGAACTAATTCTATGGTCACCCATCTATGTGGTAGCCAGACCAAACATTGCTTAGCTTCGCTGTTGGATAAGGAGCGGTGCTTCGAACGAGGCTTTCCAAACACAGCTAGTTTTTTTTCAAGTTTTTTATTGATCATAATCAAATGTGGCAACCAGTGAATGTGTTTTAAATAAAATAAAGAATGAAATAAAGTTTTAAATATTTAAATAATGGTGCACAAAAGAAGGATCTGTATCGGAAAATTTAACAGCCAAATACAATTTGCAAATGTATAAAGATATTTTTTCGAATTTTATGTTTTGAGCTTATTTAACCAAAACTTACATAAGAAAAACTGCTGAAACTAGTTTAAAGTCAGTAACTTGAACAATAAAACACAAATTCGTTGTTTTTTGTTTTGTTTTTCTGTTTTGCGAATTTCTTTTGAACAAACGTTTTTATATCACTCAGCAGCTCAGTAACACGATAAAAATAGAAATACATTTGCAAACCATATTTTTCAACCGCCGTTATTACAATAACTTTGAACAGATAATTTCATAACATTTTTTATAGAATTTCATGTATCTCTTTTTATTGTTCAAGTGTTTTACATTAAACAAATGAATGATTTTCATCGCATGAAATACTATAAACAAGCACGAGTAAATGTTACGCATTAAAAGTTGAGTCTGTTATATAATCAAAAAAGTTTTTAAATTTGTGCAATTGGGGAATATAATTCTATATTTCATCATTTTCGCTAACGTTATAGATTCAGATAGAACATGCAATTCACCTCTGGAGAATTATATTAATACTCAACTTTTATATCTCTGAGCTTTTCAATAAAATTACTGGTGAATCATGAAGTTGATGAGTCTCTAAGCGCTTCAAACATTTTTTTGGCGAAAAGTCTCTAAGACATTCTACCTTAAATTCTCCAGTGCTTTCATTTGTTTTAAATAAACTTTTCTCTAAACCTTCACAAGTAAATATTGATGCCACACAAACAAAATAATAACACCAGTGACATAGAATATTATGTTCCTTATTTTCATATAAGCAAAATTTTCTGTAAAATTAGATTTTGAAAATGGCAAAATTTAGTTAAAGTCCACATATCAACCGCCGACCACACCTCAAACCCCAGCAACAACAACAATAATAACAATCTGACGTCAGTTATAGAAGCTGCTCTTCCAGACACAACTTAACAAAACCTTATATACAACCTTGGAAAAGTATAACGTATTTAATTAATATTCCACTCAGAAAATTGTCTTATTGTTAACTATAGTTATACGTTTTATCATGGCATTATCTATAGCTTTCATTACCACATGCTTGTAGTTGATTAGTATACATAAACATGTATAAAACCCAATTATAAAATATATTTGGGAAATATTATGAATATTTACAATAAATCTAAATATACATTTCTTTAAAAAATACCATTTGTATCTTCAGATATTTATGTATAACTTTAGTTAAAACCAATGATCAATGAGGACATTTATTAATTACTGTTCTTGCAGAAAATATATCATTGGAAATCATATATAGAGTTTGCAATGTTAAATCACGATAACGCCAAGAAATCATCGATACTCCAATGATAAATTCTGACCGAAGAGTCACATTCTTTTATCATAGACGAGTCTAAGTTCAAAGAAGTGGTTACATCAACACTTTTAAATCACCTCAGATAAATAAGGTAAATACTTGATTAGATTTTGGTTGTTATTTATATTCATAATTATGATTTATACATCATTTGTTGGTAAAAACTTTTTGAAATGCTAGATTAAAATTTAAACTATAAATGTTTTTAGTTAGCTGTTAGATAAATAAAATAGCTATAAGAAATTTTGAATAGACTTTTTACAATATAATCAATAATTGTAATTAAAAAATAAAACTTTTTATAATGATGTGTATATAAGTTTGTTAGTAAAAATCATAAATGCTTAATAATAAATAAGTATAAAATAAACTATAGAAAATGTGAGAGTCTGAAAATTCGCATAAAATTCCCAAAAAACAACACATGTGCTTTTATAGTAAATACGTTCGCTAATACTCAGCGATTCACAAAAATGAAAGTTTGTAGAATCGAGAATAAAAAAGTTTTTAGCTTTGGACAAAAAATAAGCAAATATCCAATAAAAACATTTTGTAATTAAGAAAATAAACTTTTTACAAGAAAAATAATTCAAGATAGATTGCATATAAATAACAGTTCTCCATTTAATGTTAAGCAAAGTTTTCTTTAAAATTAAAATAAAAAATTGGTTAAGTAAGTTTAATAATAATCTAGTCAAAAGTTATGAGTAAATTGCAGAAGCTAGACTTCCGGTCACAGCTTAATAAGAAGGTGGCAAACACAACCATTTGATGTACCAAAAATGTTTTAATTATGAACGACCCTTCTGGTATTCAGTGATCAGAATATAGTTAAATTTATTTTTTCATACACATGACACTCTAATAATAAAGTGTATAATTCCATTATACAAATTAAGTTTAAATGTTTTTGAAAAAATACTAATTTAAGACAACAATTATTTCAAACAAGATCACTGTGTGTTTGTCATTTCTAAAATTAGGCAAATCTTAATTTTTTCATAATTATTGAACAATGTCAAAATTTGAAAACAGCTTAACATTTGATGTTTTACATAATTTAATTGTTTAATATCTGACTGAATTTTGCTACAAGGCTTAAAATAATTTAATTAGTATTGAAAACAATGATTGTTGTGTACATCATGTACGTCTCTTCTGTCACTAGATGTTTAAACTTGAATGTTTCTATGATGAAGTGACACACACACATATTTTATCTCGTTAATTGTGGCGCGATTTCAGCCAATACCACGTTTTTATAAGAGGTTCTTGTTCCGGTTCATTATTTTGTTCAACAAAAGTTATTTTTGGCGTTTCAAAATTGATTTTGTTTTTTTATTTAGTTGTTTCTTAATAATTGACATATCTTTGATTTAAAAAAAGATGAAAACTGCTTCATCATTACAACACATGTGCTTTATAACAGTTACATTGTGACTAGGTTTCCGTTTGATAACGCCAAACTTTTTCTCAAGCCAATGTAGATCATCTGCACAATAACACAAATTTTTTGGGGAATCTTGTGAAGTTCATCTCATGAGTGAGGCAAAAACTTTCAAATTATTTTTTTATAAATATAAAAAACGGTTTTGTTAGAACGGTATTCATTTTTAAACATTCTTTGAAAATCTAGTTATTTTCAAAACTGCCTTCAATGTTGCTGATTAAGTATTTATAGTACGTCTGTAAATATAAGAACTGTGAAGCAGATTTTTAATATATTGAATGTATTGAAGATATTTGTAAATAAAATAAAAATAAAAATAAATGTTTTTAACAAGCAATTTGGTTTATATTTTCTCGATCTTGCAAGATATAAGATTATTTCTAGTAAGACTTTGTAAGAATAATTTTTTGAATTGCATATAAATATGCATTTTTGTGGAAGTTTCGACAACAACAGAAGTTTTGTGTAATTTTGTAAAAAAAAACATTTTTTTATGTGGTGTCATACATCCACGAACAAACAAACACTCGCACTTGCATATTTACATGAATAAGAAAAAGGATAAAAATAATTTTAACATAAAACATAAAATAAAACATTGCATTTTTAATCCAAGCAAATGCTAGGGATTTTACAGTCATGAAAAATCATTCTTATCCAGTTATTACCGGTAAAGGAGACTGGTATTTTATGATCGTGTGGGAATTCAACTTGAAGTTCTTCAGCCATTTATTCTGCACGTTCTTATCTCCTAAATATAACAATATAATTAATATAAACAATGTAAATGATATAAATAAAATGAATACTGTAAATAATATAAATAATATGTATAATATAAACAATATGAGAATACTGTAAATAATATAAATAATATAAATAATATGAAAAATGTAAATAATAGAAATAATATGAAAAATGTAAATAATATAAATAATATAAATATTATACATGATATAAATAATATAAATGATATGAATAATATAAATAATATAACAATGTAAATAATATAAATAATATACATAATATAAACAATATAAATAATATAAATAATATGAATACTGTAAATACTATAAACAATATGAATAATATAAATAATATGAATACTGTAAATAATATAAATAATATAAATAAATGAAAAATGTAAATAATATAAATATTATAAATAATATAAATAATATAAATAATATAAATAATATAAATAATATAAATAATATGAATAATATAAATAATATAAATAATGTAAATAACATAAATAATATAAATAATACAAATAATATAAATAATATAAATAATATAAACAATATAAACAATATAAATAATATAAATATTATAAGCAATATAAATAATATAAATAATATGAATAATATAAATAATTTAATAAGGTAAATAGTATAAACAATATAAACAATATAAATAATATAAATAATATAAATAATATGAATACTGTAAACAATATAATTAATATAAATATTATAATTAATATAAATAATATAAATAATATAAATAATATAAATAATGTAAATAATATAAATAATTTAAATAATATAAATAACATAAATAATATAAACAATATAAATAATATATATAATATAAAATATTATAAGCAATATAAATAATATAAATAATATGAATAATATAAATAATTTAATAAGGTAAATAATATAAATAATATATATAATATAAACAATATAAATAATATAAATAATATGAATACTGTAAATACCATAAACAATATGAATAATATAAATAATATGAATACTGTAAATAATATAAATAATAAAAATAATATGAAAAATGTAAATAATATAAACAATATACAAAATATAAATAACACAAATAACAAAATAACATGAATAATATAAATAATATAAATAATATCAGTAATACAAATAGTATAAATAACATAAATAATATAAAGATAAATAAATAATATAAGTACAGCAATATAGAAACGGAATTGCATTAAATAAGAAAAAAAATATTGTTAAGACTATGCATGTGGCAGGATTGAAGTAATTTTACTGTGAATTAATTAAGAATTTTAAAGATGTTCTAAGAATCAATTGACCTCAAACTTCGTAGACATATTTATGGGTTAAAAGCTGAAGTAATACTACATGCCATTGTAGGTATATTTATGGTTCAAAAGTTGAAGTAATACTACAAGTCATTGTAAGCATATTTATGGTTTAAAAGTTGAAGTTGTACTACAAGCCATTGTAAGCATATTTATAGTTTAAAAGTTGAAGTTGTACTACAAGCCATTGTAAGCATATTTATGGTTTAAAAGTTGAAGTTTTACTACAAGCCATTGTAGGTATATTTATGGTTCAAAAGTTGAAGTTATACTACAAGCCATTGTAGGTATATTTATGGTTCAAAAGTTGAAGTAATACTACAAGCCATTGTAAGCATATTTATGGTTTAAAAGTTGAAGTTGTACTACAAGCCATTGTAAGCATATTTATGGTTTAAAAGTTGAAGTTGTACTACAAGCCATTGTAGGCATATTTATGGTTTAAAAGTTGAAGTTGTACTACAGCCCATTGTAGGCATATTTATGGTTTAAAAGTTGATGTTATACTACAAGCCATTGTAAGCATATTTATAGTTCAAAAGTTGAAGTAGTACTACAAGCCATTGTAGGTATATTTATGGTTCAAAAGTTGAAGTTATACTACAAGCCATCGTAGGTATATTTATGGTTCAAAAGTTGAAGTTATACTACAAGCCATTGTAGGTATATTTATGTTTTCAAAGTTGAAGTTATACAACAAGCCATTGTATGCATATTTATGGTTAAAAGTTGAAGTTATACTACAAGCCATTGTAGGCATATTTATGCTTTCAAAGTTGAAGTTATACTACAAGCCATTGTAGGAATATTTATGGTTAAAAGTTGAAGTTATACTACTAGCCATTGCAGGCATATTTATGGTTGCAAAGTTGAAGTTATACTACAAGCCTATGGAAGCATATTTAAAGTTCAAAAGTTGAAATTATACTACAAGCCTTTGTAAGAAAATTTATAGTTCAAAAGTTGAAGTTATACTACAAGCCATTGTAGGCATATTTATAGTTAAAAGTTGATGTTATACTACAAGCCATTGTAAGCATATTTGTGGTTAAAAGTTGAAGTTATACTACAAGCCATTGTAGGTATATTTATGTTTTCAAAGTTGAAATTATACAACAAGCCATTGTAGGCATATTTATGATTAAAAGTTGAAGTTATACTACAAGCCATTGTAGGCATATTTATGATTAAAAGTTGAAGTTATACTACAAGCCATTGTAGGCATATTTATGTTTTCTAAGTTGAAGTTATGCAACAAGCCATTGTAGGCATATTTATGGTTTAGAAGTTGAAGTTATAGTACTAGCCATTGCAGGCATATTTATGGTTAAGAGTTGAAGCTATACTACTAGTCATTGCAGGAATAATAAATGGTTGAAAATTTGAAGTTATATTACATGCCTTTGGAAACATATTTATAGTTCAAAAGTTGAAGTTATACTACAAGCCTTTGTAAGCATATTTATAGTTCAAAAGTTGAAGTTATACTACAAGCCATTGTAAGCATATTTATGGTTCAAAAATTGAAGTTGTACTACAAGCTATTGTAGACATATGTATGGTTCAAAGGTTTAAGCTATACTACAAGCCATTGTAAGCATATTTATGGTTCACAAGTTGATGTTATACTACGAGCCATTGTAAGCATATTTAAACAAAACAGTTGAAGTTATACTACAAGCCATTGTAAGTATATTTATGGTTCAAAAGTTGAAGTTATACTACAAGCCATTGTAGACATATTTATGGTTTAAAAGTTTAAGCTATACTACAAGCCATTGTAGGAATATTAACGGTTCAAAAGTTGAAGTTATACTACAAGCCATTGTATAAATATTTATGATTCAAAAGTTGAAGTTATACTACAAGCCTTTGTAAGCATATTTATAGTTCAAAATTTAAAGCTATACTACAAGCTTTGGTAAGCACATTTATGGTTTAAAAGTTGAAGTTAAACTACAAGCCATTGCAGGCATGTTTATGGTTCACAAGTTGAAGTTATACTACAAGCCATTGCAAGTATATTTCTGGTTCATAAGTTGAAGTTATACTACAAGCCATTGTAGACATATTTAAGGCTCAAAAGTCGAAGTTCTACTACAAGCCATTGAACACATATTTATGGTTCAAAAGTTGAAGTTATACTACAAGCCATTGCAGGCATATTTATGATTTATAAGTTAGACGTATAAGTACAAACCGTTATAGACATATTTTTGGTTCAAAATTTGAAGCTATACTACATAAAAGCCATTGTAGGAATATTTAACCCTCAAAAGTTGAAGTTATACTACAATCATTGTAAAGCTATTTATTGTTCAAAAATTGAAGTTATACTAATAGCCATTTTAGGAATATTAATGGTTCAAAAGTTGAAGTTATACTACAAGCAATTGTAGGAATATTTATGGTTCAAAAGTTGAAGTTATACTACAAGCCATTGCAGGTATATTTATGGCTCAAAAGTTGAAGTTAAATTATAAGCCAATGGAAGCATATTTATGGTTCAAAATTTTAAGTTATACTACAAGCCATTGTAGGCATATTTAACGCTGAAAAGTTGAAGTTATACTACAACCATTGCAGATATATTTATGGTTCAAAAGTTGAAGTTATACTACAAGCCAATGTAGGAATAATAATGGTATAAAAGTTGAAATTGTACTACAACCATTGTAGAAATATGTATGGTTCAAACGTTGAAGTTATACTACAAGCCATTGTGGGCATATTTATGGTTCAACAGTTGAAGTTAAACTACAAGCCATAGTAGAAATATGTTTGATTCAAAGGTTGAAATTATACTACAAGCCATGTAGGCATATTTTTGGTTCAACAGTTGAAGTTAAACTACAAGCCATTGTAAGCATATTTATCTTTCAAAAGTTGAAGTTATACTACAAGCCATGTAGGCATATTTAACGCTCAAAGTTGAAGATATACTACAAGCCATTATAAGCATATTTAAGGTTGAAAAGTTGAAGTTATACTACAAGCCATTGAAGAAATTACATTAAACAGTGTTTGCATAAACACTGTAGTGATCAGTTCATGACTAACCCGATCACATACAATTTGTAATGAACAAATTTGATAAAAAACCTCAAAAAATTTGATAACTATAGAAAACTATTGACAAAAATATTACAACATAAAATAATCAACATACGTGACTGTGTTGTAAATATTTCTAAAGATAAGCACGTGTAATTAAGCGACATAATTTTAACCCTTTAACGTCTGAAGAATGTTGTTCACAATCATATTATTTTGTTATTTTAGTTTTATAGCATTTTAAAGTTAAAGTTTTTTCCATATAATAAACTTGAATGAAAACAAAGTTTTTGCCTAAAATACGTAAAATAGGTAAATTTGACAACCCTTTTTAGTTATTTGTCATAGCTTGTTAGAAATTGTGTGTAGTCTAACGATTCACTCTTTAGAAACTTTAACCATTTTGATGGACGGTACTTTATGTTTTTGATAGGTGGACGCATTTCGACCGGTTAACGCATTTCCGAAACTTATCCTATAC
>JARUHE010342300.1:0-10412 GCA_031471125.1 Archaeomysis grebnitzkii | reverse complement strand
CTATAAAAAAACATAATGTATATAAAATTGAATTCAATAATAATTAAAAATTCTCTATTGCGCTTTACACAAAAAATTAAATATCAATATCAATTAAATATTAATATCAACCTATTGTACAAAAAATTATGAATTTCTCAGTTTTCAAAAAAGTGTTTCATAATTCAGAGATGACCCAACATGTATTCTTATCTCCTTAAGGTTTGATAGTAGTTGAGCGTAACCCTGTATATTGATCACACTCGCTTAGTACAATTCCTTATATTAACGTATTCTGCGGTGGAACTACACTGTGAAAAATAGAAGCTGAGCTTAGCGATATACACAAAGTAATGTAGTTACTAATGATTGTTAAATTTAGTTGAAATAAAATAACAATTTTCTTATTATAGAAATCAAATTAAATTAAAAACATTAAAGTAACATGACATGAATCAACCATAATGAAAGTTCCATCCATGCTCAGTGAGAAACCAAATTGTGCAGTGATTTTCAGAACACAACCAAACTTGTTATCACTTTCCAGTGTTCACAGTGCCGGATTAATCATTAGGCAAACAAGACACACGCTTTAGGGCCAGCGAAAATTTAGGTCAAAAGAAACATCAGTAGACAAACATATGCTGAAGGTTCTTGTTTGGTCCCCTTTTGGTTCTTTAGCTATGTTGCCAAATTCATGAAACGATCACATTCTAATATAAGATTACGTAATTACCTTTAAATGATACACAGTTTTGACCATGGTGTGTTTTTATCTCGCGTTCGCCATCAATGGTCAAATGACCAAGTAAGAGAATGTCCTGATTTTGGAAATAATAATTGGGTTTCTAAAAAGAATCCAATATATTTGTTCAGTAATGTTGTGAATTATTGTAAACGGTTCATGAAAATCGTACACTTTATTTTAGATAGAGTTGTTCGTTATCAGTGTGTTTTTATATTTTCATACAGAAAGGTATTGATGCATACTCTATTGTGCCTCAAAGGTTTGATGTTTTGACTAAGTGTAAATGCATGTTTGATGAAGGTCACAATGTATAGGTATATCAAAATACTTATTGATGTGTATTCAAAGGACTTGTCTTACGATTTCCCATGAGAATTTGTATGCTAGTATGAAGAACAGAGATACAATGAAATAACATCAACTGTAAATGTCCAGAAGATGCTTATCATACATTTCCAGACAGGGATTCAGCACTCCTAATTTACTTTTATTAAATGGCTATCTATGAATTGTTCAGGATAACGCTCATCTTCGGAACTGAAAAATTAAAGATCTTAAACAATAAATGATGGGTCAACAACATCTTGGTATATTGGCGCTTTAATGCATTGAAAGTGATTTACTCAAGAAAACGGACAAAAAAAATGCTTAATTTACAGTTACAAAAGTGTGCACAATTGTAACCTAGCAAGTATAAGCCATATAGCAATAACATATCTATAGTAATTACTGTCAAAAATGTTGATTGTTCTAGATTGTCGTGTAAAAAAATACTTTGCTAAGTTAAACTTTTTTCCTTTTATTGGTTTTGGACGAGTCCAAGAGATCCGTATTTTAGGCCACTTATCAAAATGTGCTTTAGAGCCAGCAGAACATTCACTCGACATGCACGAGTGTGTAGTGTTCAATATCTCTACAAGCTAGAGATAACTGAATAAATGCTTTTTTTTTTAAAATTAAACAATAAAACGTTTAAAAAAGAACAAAAAATAAAATTATTTTTTGCCTGGCTACAAGCAATTATAAATATAGAAATATAGATTTATTTTTGTTTATAAAGCCTAAATTAAGTGAACAACTACGATTCATGTTTCAAACAAAAACGAGATTTTATTTTTAAATGTATACAAATAATTCTCTTTCATTAACATTTAAAAAACTAAATAATGTCCAACATTTCTTTAATAATTAATATGTAACGGACTTAAGCCTAATAAAAAAATGATTTGAAAAACGCGTGTTTATCAATATAGGTTACATGCGCTTCTTGATTAATTTATAATAAACTAATTTAATCAAATAAAGAGTTTGTTCACACAAGCTCACTTTAATATAAGATAAATCCTTCGTTCTTCATGGAGGTAAAAGTTATTATTGGGAAAAATGATGGTCTTTATTTGTATTTTTATTGTATTCAGGAAACACTAATTTCGAACGTTTTTTAACTATAAATATATTAAGTTATATTATTTTTAATTAAAAATACCATTTGTTTTTGTTTTTGATTTGCCATTTCTCTTAATAACCATTTAAAGACAATTTTAGATTTAACTATTTGTATTTTCAATATAAAAAAATAAATTTTTGATATATAGTTATAACAAACGCCGAGTAAATTATGATTATTCTATATTTATTGTCTTATTAGTTTTAAGTTTGTTTGAAAATAATATTTTTGCAAGTATAGTTTGAAAAACGCTATCAAACTCACAACATAATTTATGATTAAAAGATAGCTTTCAGAATACAGTCAATTTTGTAAAAGTTAGGTGAAAGAGAGCTTACGCATAACTTGAGATGGGTACAGTGAAACTCATGATTTATGAAAATCACGAATAAAGGCAAACCTAAGTTATGAAATACATGAAATATTAAATGTTTTCATAGTTTTCTTTAGAGGTTTTTAAATGGTACAGAAAGTAAATTTTGTGAAATTACTAGATAGGACACAATTGTAATCTCCAACGATTTAATTTTAATTATGGTTTTAATAAAACTTAAATAAATGTAAAGAAAAAAGTCTGGGTATAATACAATTCTGACAACAGTTTAATTACCATTAGTTTCATTATTTAATTTTAAATTTTAAAGATTTTATTTTATTTCAACTAATCCTTTCATAAATTAATTTTTGGACTGAGTTTTGAAAGAATAATTAAAAGTTAACTTTCATTAGAATTTACACAAATTGTATTATCTATTTTTGTTTGTTAATAAATACTTGTTGAAAACATATTTACACGGGTGTGGTTTGTATATAACTCCGTGAAATTTATATAAATTTCTTTACCTGAAGGTTTTATTTTTTATATAGTATTTAATTGTAGTTGATTTATATATCGTATTTACTTACAGTTGTTTTATGAACCAAATGTATACTTAACAACACGCAGGATAAAAATGTTATGGTTATCTATAAGCGATACTCATATTCTATGATTCAAATCATAAAAAACTGTCCAGGTGCTCAGTCTTCTTGAGATACAAAATCTCTATGAGTAATGATACCACCAATACTTCATAACTCAAGAGTTCTACTGTAGTAATATTAAGGTTGATATGTGAAGCGGAACTGAACTTAGTTAAATTCTATTTGACCCGTTATATAGAAGCCACAAACATAACAATGTTTGAAGAAATCAAAAACCCCTTCTTGCAGCTTGTCTATTTAAATTCATACATACATAAACCTATTGTGTTCTTTCTGATGAAAAAACAGATATGAAAGGTATATACACGTAGAGAAAAGTTTTATCAGCACAATTAACATCAACATGTATCATTTACTGAAATAGTGTCACGAGATAAATTTAACAAGTATTTATTGTATTTATTTAAGCACGAACTGATGTTTACCTTTGCTGGGAAATATGACAATATATGTTGTAACAAATGATTCAATTAACTTTTTAATTAAAGTAGAATCATTTATTACTCCACATAGGTTTTTAGACAAAAAACAAATGTGCTCTCGTTTAGGTCAACCATTATTAAATTTATGCTTTTAATCAAGCTATATTTTATATATCTAGGGTGTGGAAATCTATTAGAAAGAAGTCCGCAGGAGTGTTATGTGAATTTAAATATTTAAATGTATAACATAGTTGAAACACTTATATGTTAGTTAACATGTATCAGCGAAACAGTTTAAATGTTCAGCTTTTGGGCAATTTTCCCTCCTGCGCATTATTATATATAGATTTTACGTTTGTCAATGTCATTCAAATTCCAAACTTTGATAAAGAATTCTTTCAACGCTAATATGTAAGCAAGATATATACATTCAATGCCCATTCAATTGAACCATGAACATTACTAGAGCAAGCAAATCAATCTCGCGTGTTCACTAACACCTATTGGTGATGATTTTATTATAATTAAACTTTTCTTCAAACTCCAAAACAAAAATATACAAACGAACCTTTGATTTTTGTTTTCTATGAAAAAACAGAGCCCAATAATTCTTAAAAACAGCTATTATTTAAAAAAATATGAATTTCCGTTAAAAAATTAATTATTTGTAAAGGTTTCTGAGAATTAATAGTTATTCATTGTATTTTAAGTAAAAATAATTTAAAATAAAAAATGCTATTCATCAAACTTTGATTTTGGTCAACCCTGAAAAACATATTTTTAACAATAGCTATTATTTAAAAATCCTAAGCTTGTGTAAAAAGTTTTCTTGGTAAAAGTTGTTGAAAATCAATAGTTCTTCATTTTACTCGAAGTAAGCATTCATCTAATATTTTATTTTTCAATCTTTTCAAAAATGATGAAAACACATTAAAAATCTATTATTGAAAAAGCTGTAAATGTTAGAAGTAAAAATCTTAAACATAAAATAATTGTCAATAAATTCTCTACACTTTATTTTAAACTAAAGTTCCTCTGAAATAAATAGCAAAATACTTGGTCTGGATGACGATAACGATAACAAAAACAACAACATAAATCCGAACAATAAAGTCAATAGCAAACAAACTTAGTCCTGACGACAACAACGAAATAAATCCAAACAATATATAGAGCTTTCGTTGTACTTCATTCACAAGCTCAATAATAACCATATGGTAGAGAACTTTTAAAGTGATGCAATTTTGAAGAACTATCAAAATAGGATTTATCGTTTTAAAGTTTATTTATAAATGATAATTGAAGCCAAGTTTGAATATTGGCTCACCTGTCAAATGGCCTTCTTGACGGACCAATTAAACATATTTTGAGCTCCAGGACAATTTATTTGTTTTGTTGCATCGGATTCAAACCAATAAATACTTAATCCTATTTATTCTATCTATTAATTGTTTATCCTATTTGTTCTATTAATACTTTATCTTATTTATTCTATTAATTGTTTATCCTGTTTATTCTATTAATACTTTATCCTATTTATTCTATTAATACTTTATCATGTTTATTCTATTAATACTTTATCCTATTTGTTCTATTAATACTTTATCTTATTTATTCTATTAATTGTTTAACCTATTTATTCTATTAATACTTCATCCTATTTAATCTATTAATACTTTATCCTGTTTATTCTATTAATACTTTATCCTATTTGTTCTATTAATACTTTACCTTATTTATTCTATTAATTGTTTATCCTATTTATTCTATTAATACTTTATTCTATTTATTCTATTAATACTTTTTCCTGTTTATTCTATTAATACTTTATCCTATTTTTTCTATTAATACTTTATCTTATTTATTCTATTAATTGTTTATCCTATTGATTCTATTAATACTTTATCCTTTTTATTCTATTAATTGTTTATCCTATTTGTTCTGTTAATTCTTCATCATATTTATTCTATTAATACTTTATCCTACTTATTATATTAATACTTTATCCTATTTATTCTATTAATACTTCATCCTATTTATTCTATTAATACTTTATCCTATTTATTCTATTAATAATTTATCCTATTTATTATATTAATACTTTATCCTATTTATTCTATTAATACTTCATCCTATTTATTCTATTAATTGTTTATCCTATTTGTTCTATTAATACTTTATCCAATTTATTATATTAATAGCTTATCCTGTTTATTTTGTTAATACTTCATCCTATTTATTCTATTAAAACTTCATCCTATTTATTCTATTAATACTTTATCCTATTTATTCTATTAATATTTTATCTTATTTATTATATTAATACTTTATCCTATTTATTCTATTAATACTCTATCCTATTAATTCTATTAATACTTTATCCTATTTATTATATTAATACTTTATCCTATTTATTCTATTAATAGCTTATCCTGTTTATTCTATTAACACTTTATCCTAATTATGCTATTAATACTTTATCCTATTTATTATATTAATACTTTATCTTATTTATTCTATTAATACTTTATCCTATTTATTCTATTAATACTTTATCCTATTTATTCTATTAATAGCTTATCCTATTTATTTTATTAATACTTTATCTTATTTATTCTATTAATACTTTATCCTCTTTATTCTATTAATACTTTATTCTATTAATTCTATTAATACTTTATCCTATTTATTCTATTAATACTTTATCCTATTTATTGTATTAATAATTTATCCTATTTATTATTTTAATACTTTATCCTATTTATTCTATTAATACTTTATCCTATTTATTCTATTAATACTTTATCCTATTTATTCTATTATTAGCTTATCCTATTTATTCTATTAATACTTTATCCTATTTATTCTATTGATATTTTATCCTATTTATTCTATTAATACTTTATCCTATTTATTATATTACTATTTTATCTTATTTTTTCTGTTAATACTCTGTCCTATTTGTTCTATTAATATTTTATCATATTTATTCTAATAATACTTTATCATATTTATGCTATTAATATTTTATCCAATTTATTCTATTAATATTTTGTCCTATTTATTCTATTAATATTTTATCCTATTTATTCTATTAATACTTTATCTAATTTATTCTATTAACACTTTAACCTATTTTTTATTAACATTTTATTCTATTTATTCTAAACTAATAAATAAAAATACAGGGTTTTGGATGTTTTGAGTCTAGAGTCTAAAGTCTATAGATAGACAACTCGATGGATGGTTCAGCGGATAATTCAATTAAATGGTAACTCAATGTACTTGAAGGTAAATATATAGAAGGAGTAGTTAAAAAAGAGAAAGGTAATAAAAACATAAGCAAAAAACTGTTTTGTTGGGAAAATTGTTTTTGGAATTCAGTTTGGCATTACGAGTTAAGGTGCGAGAGAGCCTACCTAAGAGCACCATTGCTGGGACAAAACAAACCAAGAACCGAAATTTTCAATCCACCCAGTACGATTATAACAAAATTTGAAGTTTGTGATTAAGTTCTCCTCGTGTCCTCTTTCGTATGATTAAGAACGTTTAGAGTGCTTTTTGTGGGTCTTTGACACTTGCAGTGTTGCTGCTCGGATGTTCTCAAGATTACCACTTTGGTTGTGGGTCGTCCTTGAAAGCTTCTTTCAGCCTACTTATGTTCGTTGCTTACAAAAATAACTGAACAATAGTTGTGAAGTAATTTTGAGTGCAAGGATGGACACCTATGTGGTGCATCATCCTTGAGACTTGCAGTGTTATCATGGCAAGATGCGTGAACGGATAGACAAGCCAATCACCGCACACTATTTCCCATGGATTGTTGGAAGACTTGACCAATCACGCAAGAGTTTGTGGCTACACAGTTGTTTCATAAAGCTTCAATTTATTGAACTTGAACATGGTCTAACTAATTGGTCTAATTTGAAGGATTGAAAAGAACTACAATTGAAAATTTACTTTAGTTTCAAGAGTTTATTTAAAATTTTATTTTATTATCTCTTTGAATTGGTTGGATTTGTTTCTATGACTACGGTGTTATCGATGGATATATTTTGAAGTGTGTGTGTGTGTGTGTGTGTGTGTGTGTGTGTGTGTTTGTGTGTATGTGTGTGTGTAGGGAAGGGGGGTGAGTCGGTGGGTGTATGTGTGAGTGTATGTGAGTGTGTGTAAGGCTCAGTTGGTGTATGTGAGTGTGTGTATGTGTGTGCGAGACTGGTTATGAATGTGCGTGTGCACGTCACGTATAAACAGAAAACAAGATACAATTTAATTAGATAAGAAAATGTAATTATCGTTTTATAAAATTTTGCAACACATTATTAAACTTATAAATAAGAAATGACTTTCAATTAAATTATATTTCAAACTCTTTGTATTACATCTATTTGCATAATATGCAGCTGTTGTTCAACATATTCTGTTTGGATGACTTCCGTTTCCAAAAAGAATCTTGACAAATCGCTAATGCAAAAATACGAAAATGTGTGCAATAAATAGTTGCATCCCAAAAGTTCGAATATTTACATGTCAAACGCTGTTGAATCTACCCTGTAAAAAATACCACATGTGAGGTAAGCTCTATGTTATTTGAATGTGGGTTGCCTCACTTGTGATATTGTTGCGCTATTTAATAGATAGCACATGCGAGGTAAGCTCTGTTATTTGAATATGGGTTGCCTCACTTGTGATATTGATGTGCTATTTAATAAATACCACATGCGAGGTAAGCTCTATGTTATTTGAATATGGGTTGCCTCACTTGTGATATTGATGTGCTATTCAATAAATATCACATGCGAGGTAAGCTCTATGTTATTTGAATATGGGTTGCCTCACTTGTGATATTGATGTGCTATTCAAGAAATATCACAAGAGAGGTAAGTTCTATGTTATTTGAATATGGGTTGCCTCACTTGTGATATTGATGTGCTATTTAATAAATACCACATGTGAGGTAAGCTCTATGTTATTTGAATATGGGTTGCCTCACTTGTGATATTGATGTGCTATTCAAGAAATATCACATGCGAGGTAAGATCTATGTTATTTGAATATGGGTTTCCTCACTTGTGATATTGATGTGCTATTTAATAAATACCACATGTGAGGTAAGCTCTATTTTTTTTAATGTGGGTTGCCTCATTTGTCATATTGTTGCACTATTTAATAGACACCACATGCGAGGTAAGCTCTATGTTATTTGAATGTGGGTTGCCTCACTTGTGTTATTGTTACGCTATTTAAGAAATACCACATTAGAGGTAAGCTCTATGTTATTTGAATGTGAGTTGCCTCATTTGTGAGATTGTTGCGTTATTTAATAGATACCACATGCGAAGTAAGCTCTGTTTTTTATGTGGGTTGCCTCATTTATAATATGGATGTACTATTTAATAGATACCACATGCGAGGTAAGCTCTATGTTATTTGAATGTAGGTTGCCTCAGCTTGTATTCTTTATATTCCCTTAAGAATACAAATATTGATAACACATCAAATTTTATATTTCTACACGTAAATATCTATTGTCAGAAGGATTTTAATTATTGTAAATGCCATTGAAAATAACTCTTATTGTATGTGACGAATTTGGCTCAACAGTATCAAAAGATTGAGTCATTAATCATCCAAAGGTTTCATTGTTATTGTCTCAGCATCCGGGACTCGAGGCATCAAGTGAGACAAATGGCACTCCGTTGCCTCATTTCCTTCTCCGCGTGATTCACACAAAGTGTTTGGCTCACACAGGTGGATTTATTGAAAGTTTGGCAGAAAAGGAATTTTGAATTTAATATTGTGAGACTCAAGATTTGTTATATTCAATAGAAATATTTTTTTTGGTTAAAACTTTTTAGAATATAATTTTGATCTTTTGAAGCGCTTAACAACATATTTGATAACAATAATAAGAATTAGAGCTTTTATATAGCGCCGACAATATTCAATGAATACTCTTCAGCTCCTCACATATTTAGGCCTTATATTATTGTTATTATGTGTACTCTAAGGATATGCAACCGACATATGGTGTTTCCTTCAAGCCGGGGGTAAGCTTGGCATTTGAGATTTTAAGAGAATACAGCCATGTTCAAATTCTCAATGAAATAGCTTTAGAGCGGACACGAACCGGCGCCAATTAAGTTTGTTTACGCAGTATTAATCTCCAGGCAGCGTTCGTATCTACTCGGCCACCATCTCTCATAAGAGAGTCATTAACCTCATATGTATCGACTATAGTACAAGTGATGTAACTCTCATTCAAATAACATAGAGCCTAACCTCACTTGTACTATTTATTATATAGTCGATCCACTTGCATTGCTATTTCAAGTTTAAGAAAATAATTATAACGTATTTGAGTTCCATATCAGAGGTCGCCAAGAACCTCTGAGGCTACGGTGTATTTAATGCATAATCAAGACTTTCTGAATTAAATTATCTTTAGTCTCAACTAACACTTTAACCGTTTTTTGTAACACCGTAGTGACACATTAATCTAATGGCTTACTCCATCTTATGTCACACCAGTAATACAAATTGAGCTGGTTTTGTTTTTATTATTATTATTAATTTATATAGGTAACTATTTACCTGTATAAAGGTATTAAAAACATAAATAACTTTATTTGTATCACTGGTGTAACATAAGATTGAGTGAGCCTCTAGACTAATAAATCAAAAAACGGTTAAAGTTTAAAAAGTTTTATAACATTATACTTTGTTATTAATATTATTATATTAAGGCATATTCAAACTTACCTCCAATGTTAAATTAAGAGAGAGAGAGACAGAGAGAGAGAGAGAGAGAGAGAGAGAGAGACAGAGAGAG
>JARUHE010342289.1:0-10412 GCA_031471125.1 Archaeomysis grebnitzkii | reverse complement strand
ATACTGTATATGTATATGTTATGCATATGCTTTTATATGTATACATACACGCAATTATAGGAAACGAAAGGAAGATTGATTGGGTGTGTGTCGTCAACTATTGAAAATTTTACCGTTTTATAGAGAGAAAAAATAGACTTTTTAAACGTAATTTGTGATGTACTACTGTTTTAATTTATTTAATTAAGCTTTTCAACAAAATATAAAAGTCCATATTTTGTTCAAACAAACAGTTGAAGTTTGTATCTATACAGTTCTATCAATGCAAAACCTTTTATTTTAATTTATTTTTTTAAATAAAAGGTTTTGCATTGATAGAACTGTATAGATACAATCTTCAATTGCTTGTTTGAACAAATCAATAATAATAATTATGGTAATATTTAACTAATAAGAAGCTCAATTATAATTAATAAATAATAAAAATAGTTAAAAGTAATTTTGTAACGTCTTTGGAAAACATTTTTCAACTATGACTAAAAACCATAAAAAATTATTATTGTAAAATTTAAAAATTTACTGAAGGCGATAGAATGCAAATTAAATTTTATTCTGCAATTCATTAACAAACCTAAAATATATGCAATTTATCAGCTTTAAATTAATTTAACATTTTTTTAAGACATTAAAACATAAATCAGCAAAATATGGAGATTTATGTTTTGTTGAAAAGCTTAATCATAAAAATCATAAAAATAGTCATAAAAATAATCGTAACAAACAATTATAGCAAATAATCATACATATAATAAATGATCATACAGATAATCATAACAAATAACCATAATAAGAAACAAATCATAACAAATAACCATAATAAGAAACAAACCATAACAAATAATCATAACAAAAAATTATTAAAAAAAATCATAAAATAATAATAAAAATGACATAGCATATAATCATAACAAACTATCATACAAATAACTATAACAAATAATCATAACAAAAAATCATATAAATAATCATAAAAATAACAATAAAAATGACATAACAAACAATCTCTCGAATGACGTAATACCTGTCCATTATTATTAATAATTATTCGTCTACATATGGATCAACAATAGCACAAGTGAGGCAACCCACCTTCAAATAACATAGAGCTTATCTCACTTGTGCTATTATTGATACTTATATTAAGGACTAAAATACATTGAAAACTCCATTGAAATTGACCTTTATTGCTGGCGACGAATTCGTCCCAAGAGTAAGAAAAAGTTTGAAAAGAAATGAAAAATGTTAACGTTACAAAGAATCATTTTTCTGAACAGGACTTCCCAACTAATTCGAAACAAATCATTTCTTTCAAAATTTATGAATGTTTTATGATTTCATTTTTTATATCTATATTTGTATTTATATTTATATTTTATATTTCTTTAAAAAGGTATGAATGTATTAAAGTTATATTTTATATTTTTATTTTATATTTCTTTAAAAATTTATTAATGTATTACTATTACATTTTATATTTATATTTTTTATTTACTTAAAAGTTGATGAATGTATTACGATGTTTACTTATGGTTATATTTATGTTTATATTAAGATTTGTTTAAAAAAGTATGAGTGTAGTACAGTTATATTTTATATTTATATTTCTTTAAAAACGTATGCATGTAGTAAGATTTTTATATTTGTATTTATGTTTATGTTTTACATGTACTTAACCCTTTAACGCCTGAATTGTTATTACCCTAAGGTCTACAATACAATTATATTTGCATTACAAATAACCCTACAACCGTCACAGTTTTGTCCCTACAGGCGTTAAAGGGTTAATATCCTTTGCTTGATCTCTATTTCCAAGTCAAAGTATAAAAAATATCAAAAATGAAAGAAAGATGCAATAAAAACATGTATCACGGTTTTCTATAATATTTATATTTATTTTTGTATTTTATATGTATTTTTATGTTTTACATTTATTTAAAATCTTATGAATGTATCACGGTTTTATTTTATATTTATAATTATTTTTATATTTTATATTTATAATTATTTTTGTATTTTATATTTATTTTTGTGTTTTATATATATTTAAAATCTTATGAATGTATTCGATTTTATTTTATACTAATTTACGGTCCCAAATGTGAAGATTTACTACAACCCTAAGACATCTGAGAAATAATTGTTGTAAATTTTATATGCAGTAAAACTAGCATTAAAATTAACCTTTATTAGCACTTTAACCTAATTGTTAGATAAAACATTTTTTGTTAGATAAAACCTTGTTTTGTTAGATAAAACATATTGTTGGTTAGATAAAACATATTTTTTGTTAGTTGAAACATAAACATATATTTTGTTCAATAAAACAATGTTTTGTTAGAAAAACATATTTTTCGTTAGAAAAAACATATTTTGTGTTGGATAAAACATTTTTTGTTAGATAAAACATTTTTTTGTTGGATAAAACGTATTTTGTATTATATAAAACATATTTTTTATTAGGTAAAACGTAATTTTTGTTAGATAAAACAATATTTTGCTAGATAAAATATATTTTTTGTTAGATAAAACCAATTGTTTGTTAGATAAAACAATATTTTGTTAGATAAAACAAATTTTTGTTAGATAAAACAAATTTTTTGTTAGATAAAACAATTTTTTGTTAGATAAAACAATATTTTGTTAGATAAAACAATTTTTTGTTAGATAAAACAAATTTTTTGTTAGATAAAACAATTTTTTTGTTAGATAAAACATATTTTTAGTTAGATAAAACAAATTTTTTGTTAGATAAAACAATTTTTTTGTTAGATAAAACATACTTTTTGTTAGATAAAAAATATTTTAAATTTGTGGAGCGGAAGACTTAATTTCTAGTTTGTTTGTATCAATACAAAACTATTAAATAAATGCAAATACATAAATAAATAAATAAAATAAATTAAATAAATGCAAATAAAAAATAAATAAATTAAATAAATGCAAATAAATAATTAAATAAATGCAAATAAATAAATAAATAACTAAATAAATGTAAGTCCAACTGCACAAGCATAATAAATAAATTTTAATAAATTGAAGTTAAAAAATTATGTAATTCTGAGATATTAAGTAATTATAAATTATAACTTATAAATTATAAATAATAAATTATAAATTATAAATTATAAATTATAAATTATAAATTATAAATTATAAATTATAAATTATAAATTATAAATTATAATTTACAAGTTATAAATTATAAATTTTAATTTTTAGATTATAGATTATATAGATTATGAATTATGAGTTATAAATTATAATACCAAACTCAAGAACATTAAGGTACAACAAGTTTAAATGAAATAAACTAATAGAAAAGAAAAGAATAACGTACACAATGCAAGGAAGACAAAATTTCAATAAAAAAAAAAAACAATAAGTGAAACATATTAAAAAAAAGTAAATTTAGAAAAAAACTACTATACGATCTTTGATAATTCTTGCCAAAAAAGAGGTAAATTTGACTTGTAATTCAGAGACTTCTTCAAGGTATTTATGGCGACGCTTATAAATTTGCATTTTGTTGTCGACGACTGAGCTCGTCCTTTAGTCGTCTCTTTGCATGAATAAATTCGTCCTTTAGTCGTCTTTGAAATCATCCTTTAGTCGTCTATCTCCTCATGACTAGATTCGTCTTTCATGTCGTCTCTATCCTCATGACTGCATCGCCTCTCTTTTCAGACGAAATTCTAGATAAATGACCCGGTTAACATTCACATAAGTTGTGTGATGCATTATTTAACTTCACTCGAATTACTTCTTCAAAATAAATTATGAACTTCACTTTATTTCAGCCTTTAACCCTCGACCGCATGGTTAAGTCCTGTTATAAAGGCTAAATCATTTTTAATTTAGCTTAGAAAATGACCTTTGTTGCAATGCAAATGTTACATGTATGAAACGGATACATAATTCCATTCTTAAGCTAGAAATTCTTTGTTTTTCTTAGTTTTGGCTTGTTGTTTCATAACTGATTTCAGTACAAAATATAAGGGAAGTCAATAAATGATATGGTTAACTCATCACCGCATGACAATTATAGATCTACTCATACACTATAATAAGAGTTGTTTTTAACATTAAATTACGTTGCTAAATAAATAATCTAGTTTGTATAATTTTCAATTTGTTTTACTATTATTTTTTATTAGTTTTATTAATATTTTTATTAGTTTTATTATTATTTTTTATTAGTTTTATTATTATTTTGTTTTATATTTACCATTGATATTACTATTATATTTAATATTACTATTGTTATTATTAACAAATATTGAGTTATTGAATGGATTGATGACCGCCATGTAACACCATATGCTATGACGTGCACTACTACTACTATTGTAGTACCATTATTAATACTACTCGTGTTAATAATAATAATAAAGATAAAAATAATAGTAATGTTAATAATAATAGTTAGAATAAAGACTCGTTGATCCATGCTACGCTTGCTCTTTTTTACATTCTACATAGAATACAAGAAGTAAATGATTACATGCAAATGTATTTTTCTTATGCAAATGGAATTTATTTTTAGAAATAACACATCGACAAAATATATCTTTTTAATGCAGAGATAAAAATGAAATTTATTTGCACTTGATATTCAATAATTTCGAGCTATAAGATACTTTTGTTCAATGTATTTTGTGATACACATTTTTGAATATTTTATCTTTTTGTGTATTTGTTTAATATATAAAAAAGTCTGTGTAGCTTACCTAACATTGATTGTTAGGTAAGCTAAATCATATCGTGAAAAACATCACTTTTAAGTAGTGATGTACCGGATTCACCTTAAAGAACTCATTACGGCCGGTTGTGTCGGATAGTAAAATCCAAAGGCAAAATTCGAGCATTAATTTCCTAAATTTACAGACAATGTTTAAGAATTATCACAACACCCAACACCTGTGGTAGCCAGAAGCAACTGACAAAATCCATACCACATACTCTGTCTATCGCTAATGTCTAGTTTCCATTGCCTCCACAAAACTAGTCAAGCAAAACCTCTTTGCCCTGAATTCATGTTGTTTCCTCCCCAAAATTTTTCCCTCTTTTAGAAACTTTACTATGAGCTCTGTAATAATTGATTCCAACACCTTAAATACTATGCTTGTTGAGCTAACTGGTCTATAATTTTTCGCTTTCTTTTTAGAGTTGACATATTTTGCTCGTCTGAGGAGCCTAAAACTATACTCAAGGAATGGGCGTTTTTATTAGAACTAATCCAGGTGTGGAGAGTAATGAGTGGCAGTGTCCTCTCTCTCGGTGGCCATTTTGAGGATCCACCTCGCCAGATTAACAGGGCCTGAGTAGGAAAATTGATGTCTCTGGATATACCACAAATGTTCAGCCCAGAATTTTTGCACAGAGGTTGGTTATCCTATGGAATGTCTGCCGGAGTGTGTTGTGGCCGAACCTTCGAATGCAGCATTTAAGAAGAATCTAAATTCTGCACTTGAGGACCTCTTGTGTGCGATGACATATTTTAAATGTTGCTGCGACTTTCTGTATAATGTGTAATGAATGCCATTGCCGCGCACAATGTCAACGAAATTAGTGTATTCTTACAAGGGAAATTACTGTCGTCATTGTTGTAGCCCTGGTGTTGGCTTTCAGCCACGCATCAGTTAAATTAGAGATAATGGATTATATAAGAGATTCTAATTGATTCTGATACACGAATTTATTATAACAGCTTTGGGAAATTTTTTCTATGCCTACGTCCAAGGAGGCCAGATAAATTTTTGGATATGGTTTACAATTAAACTTTAAGAAAAAGCTTACATGTAAGTCACATTCATTCAAAGAACTATTCAAACACAGTTTTAAATTATTTTGTGGGTTACATTAAAACATTAAAACATAAGTACACAAAGGATATAAAACACATTAGAGGAACTAAAACATTGAGTGTACTGTACTTGAAGAAATAACGTAATTCCCGTTTAGGCCTAGTAATAGTTTCAAACGTTTCAAACTCGTTAATGTGGTGATCCATGATGAAAAATGGACATTTTTTCTGAAAGATATTTAAATAGTCTCGCCTCGTAAGTTCAAATAGTTTCTTTTTTGAATGTAATTTTAAGCTGTGTAGTAAGTCTGGTTTCTTTCCCAACTTACCAGCATTCGTGTATTTTGTCATTTTTGTTATACACATTCTATAATGATATTGTTTGCTCTCCGTTGATTTCTTCTGTAAAAATTCTGTGGTGATGTTAATAATCTGGTTCGTCTAGTGTCTTTTTCAAGTCATCAAACAACTAGGTAGTCTAATGCCTTTACCAGGTTATCAAAATTGGTGGTTAATTGTCTGTGTAAAGTCCTTTACACCGTCAGGGTCAATGCGACTATGCACAAAAGCAATCCACAACCACATCCTCTGAGTTGCAGTTTAGCATCCCAAAGGAAAGATTTTGACCCTTCTCAACATGCGGCGTGTTACAGCGACACGGATGAAGGAATCGAATCCTAACTCCTCGGTGTACCGAACATATAATGTACTTTTTTTAAACTTTTTTTAATTTAACTCAATAGTACACATTTTATTATGATTTTGTCTGGTATTTATTGATTTATTCTGTAGAGGTAATTCTAATATAAGCTATACTATCCAGTTTAAACTAGGTAATATAGTTTATTTCATAAGCTGTGAATATTGATTACTTTCCTTTTTATTATATATTAAAACAATACATAATTAAAAGTTAAAGTCTTGTACACTTGGGCTATTCGCTAAATTTAGTAACTTTTTCATTACATCGCTTATTTTTATTTTGGTCGCATTAACCTGTATATATAAGCCTAACAAATTTTGAGCCACCACCTAATTCCATCTCAATATCAGAGTAGATATAATTATAAATAACTATAAATATCTACTAAATAAATATAACGAATGGTGGCGTTCCCGAAACACACAGTTGCAATACCTCATGAATAAATGTGTTCATGAATGATCATGGTGTTACTGAACGCTTACATGACTACTGCTGAAAACTAGGCTATCGGCTATCTCCACAAATATCAAAAAACTTGGTCCAGATGACGAGAACAACAACGATAACAACATAAATTCAAACCATATATAGAGCTTTCGATCACTTTGCTCACACGCTCGATAATAAATTAAGAAATATAAATAAATAACTTTGTAATATAAAGAATGAAAATAAAGTTGTATCAATTGAAACATTTTCTCACCTGGTAACCTGAGGTATGAAAATATCACAAATACGGCCAAATATCCGGCAGTGAGGCCAAGGGGATTAAGATAGCAAACCGTATCGTAATGTTGTGATTTGTTGTTATGTTGTAATTTGTCGTAATGTTGTAATGTTGTGATTTGTTGGTGCCATTACCATATATACAATCACTGCAATAATATAATACTACCATATATGAAAGGGGCAGCCATAAGAGTTCATTCAAACTTATGGCCCCAAAAATTCAAACAAAAATTTATATTATTTAAATAATATTTTGTATTATAATGAATACTTGGACATATTGCTCAAGTAAGTTTACTAATTGCTTTGATGAGTTTGAACGTTAGAAAAAAATCATAGTACAGTACTATAAAATCATGCAAATTTTCTTTGATCAATAGAAAAAATTTCAAACTTTAAGATTGAGGAAAACTACTTTGCTAGAATGTTTGTGTGAGTTTAAACTACATATGCATTCCATCCGACATTATTTTTTCAAGTTATAGAAGCCGAAGAAAATTAAAAAAAAAACGTTAAAATGTACAGACCCCATTACCTTATGCCCCTTAACCTGTCCCTCCCATTTCCCCTTTGAGAAACAGATAAGAAGCTAATTTTTCTTCTATTGAGGTTGAAGTTTTCTTCGATTTTGGGGAGAGTCATTTAACCTCTATTTTTCAAACTTTCTTCTTCTTCGTTTTTTAAAGTTTCGTTGTCTGCCAAAAAGTTATTTTTTACGATGAAGTCATCCAATGCGTTTAATTTCCCAATCAAAGTTGAATAGATTTGAATAATAGAAAGTAAATCGTAAAAAAATTTGTTGAAACTTTTTACAAGACGGAAAGTTTTCTCAACTTCATGTTCTATCTTTTTATAGTTCTTTTTCTTTTTTTCATCGATTTAGTTTATTTTTAACATTTATGTTGTATGTTAAACTTCTATAGGCGGTTGATACCATTGAATTCGTTGCCTAGAGCAATAGGCCTGACTCCTGAATGAAAAAAATGTCTTCATTTTCATCATCGTGAATAATATGTGTTACGGTGCTAAGTTATTTTTTCATAAATGTTTAATACGATCACTTCGTATGAAAGCATGTAAAATAAATGATCTCTTTGCGTAAAGTACTACAGTTAATTAAAATTGACAGCATTCAACGTGCATTAAACACCAATGCATTGCAATGTATACTCTGCCATACTCATACATATAGGCGACTCCCACAACTCTCCAAACGCACCCACACACACACACACACCTGTAAACTCACACGCACACAAACAGAAACGTATCCACACACACCTAAAAGCGAACTCAGATACAACAGATAACGCACCCACACACAAATCTACAAACACACACACACACACATATATAGACACAGACACGCACACACATAGACACATACTCATGTCAATATATACACACACACACACACACACACATACATACAAACACTCACACACACACACACACAAACACATGCACACACCCACATAAACATACACACCCACAAACACACGAGCACGCACATACACACACTCACACACACACACACACACACACACATACACATACACACACACACACACACATACACACACACACACACACATACACACAAACACACACACACACCCCCCACACACGCACATATACATACTCATAAACATACACACAAACACGCACATACACACACACACACATACGCACTCCCACATACACACCGCCTCCCCCCCCACACTCACACAAGCATACATAAGAAAACTAGACGGACATCGTTAATAAAGTATACAGAAGAAAAGTGAATTGGAATCTATGGCAAGAATATTAAAAGGGTTTCAGGTTAATATTTGGATGGATTTTCAGGTGAAGCGAATAGCAGGTATAGATTCCTAAGAAATTTGGGGGAAGGGGTGAAGTAATAAATTTCTGTTTAACGGACAGGCTGTCACTCTAAGGCATCTTTTTTATCTTCTGCAATTTTTCTCTTTCTCTTATCTGACCTCAACGTTCTTCCTTTCCTTTTTCTTCTCCTGTTCTCTTCAGTTTTTATTTTTCTTCATCTCTATGGATCTATTTTCTTTTACTTAGTTCAAACCGAAAAATGCATAACTCCATTATTAATATTTTGTTTTATTTGTAAGCGTTGTAAATGTCTTAAATGTGAAATCTTACCTTGATAAAACAATCAATATTTTAGTAAATTGTCCTTCACGAGATAACAGTTGATCTATCCTCTCATTAAAGACGAAAAAATGTTTTAGTCAGGTGGATAATAAAAATGTCACTGTTTTATGAAATAAGTTTGCAAGAAACTTTTATTAATCTTTACTCCAACAATACATTGAGAAGCCAGAGCACAGTGTTGGTTTGTAATAAAAATAGAAAATGAAGTTCTTTGTTGAACTTAATCTTTAGTAAATTTCACTAAAATGTCATTAAACATTAGGTATATATGTTAAAAATATATCCATAATATTCTGCTTTAAAATATTATTCATAATCAAGTTGTATGTGTTTAAACAACCAGTCGTATAGATACAAACCAACAGTCAGTTTTTTTGCTTCAACGTGTTCCTAAGTTAATCTAACCAAATATATTTTTTAAAGAGCAGCTAAAAAGTTTTATAGTTCTCAGTTGTACTTTATTTAACATGATCACACCACATTAAACATTTACACACAATCTCAATTGAACATTTCTACAAAACTTCTTTCGCCATTCTGCGATGAAAAATATATTGTTCTTATTCTCCTACCCAAGGTTATACAAAAGCTAGCTAGCATCGATTAGACAAAAAATGCAGTTGTTGATAAGGTATTCTGAGGATCTATAAGTTTTATTACAAGAATGGAAGTTGTGTTGCGTCTATTACGGACTCATTATACGGTATTTATAGTTTGTTAGTTTTTCATTATATTTGTTATATTTATTATAGTTGTGTATTTATTGTATTGATTATATTTGTTATATATGCTATATTTTTTGTTATATGTGTTATGTTTGTTATATTTGTTATATTTGTTATGTTTTTACATTTGTTATATTAGTTATGTTTGTTATATTTGTTTATGTTTGTTATATTTATTAGATATTGGTTATATTTGTTATAATTGTTTTATTTGTTATATTTGTTATATTTGTTATATTTGTTATATTTGTTATATTTGTTATATTTGTTATATTTGTTA
>JARUHE010342278.1:0-10413 GCA_031471125.1 Archaeomysis grebnitzkii | reverse complement strand
GGTTAGGTGTGGTCACGGTAATGCTAAATTTTGCTTAAATACTGGTTGGTATATAATTCAAAATAAAAAAAAATCCGATTTTAGTACTTTTTTTATTTTCAATTCTAGCAAATTCTAACTCACTTGCAACATGATGGTTCAGTCTGCTTTCGTTGCTCGAGGTTATCGTACACCTCGTGGCAGCGAAAAAGGCGAGATGGTTGCTAAACTGAATTTTCACCACCCTGATTACCAACTATTAATGTGACAAATGTGTTCGATATTTCTTCCATAGGAAATATGGAGGCGGGCTAAACTGAAGTATTACCAAAAACGATCAAAACCAAACACCCTCTTTAAAATGGAAAAATATTTTTCAGCACCCTGGTTTGGAGAAGACAAAATGCCGATATCAATTTGTCAAACCAAAATCTCATTTCCGACACCCTGACACTTATGGGACTGGGCCTGATCAGATTGAAGAGAACTTTGTCATATGTGGAATGTTTTTGGCACACTGCTCAGAACTTAAATACAACAAGCATAATACGGAAACATTCATTAATAATTTTAGTGAAAAACATAACTTCTTATTACAAACAAAATTGCGAGGTAATAAATAATTAAATTATATTTACAGTACAAATAATGCAGGACTCTGGACTCAGCAGGAGCCGAAGAAACCAACTTTCTGTCAAGAGAAACCTTGGATTTTGGAATGTCTTAAAAACAAATGTAATTGATGATTATGCTTTGTAAATTGTCAATAAATGATAATCAATTTTAAAGTTGTGTTATATAATTTGAAAACATCATTAAAAAATATTGATTTAAACATTCCATGAAATTAATAAGTTTTTCTTGTTTCTTAAGGGGTTAGTTACACAATATAGGCTAGTGGGAAATTTAGTAAGGTATTTTTTTGCCCGTGTTCTACGCATGTGCCATTTACCAAGTAAATACTTATAGCAACGCTTATAGTTACCAAGACTTTTGATGTTTTCAACAACTTAAACTCAAATTGAATGGAGTTAGCGCTGCTTTATTGACGAATAAGACCAAGATGAGTAAACATTGAAACTCCTGAGACCTGAGTTAAGAAGTCATGATGTCTGAGTTATGAACATCCCGAACAATGTCAAGCCTGAGCTAAGAAGTAGATGAATTATGAAGTTGTTTTAATATTTTTCCTTAGAATGTTTTAAGTGGTACGTACAGAAAGTGAATGCTGTAATCGTCAATAATTTAATTGTTATTTTAGTTTTATTATGCTCTGTTACAACTGTGTTATTTATTTGTGTATGTTAATAAATAGGCTTGCTTACTAAGAAAATATGTGGATTTTGTACATAACAAGTTAAATTACATTTCTTTAGGCCTAGGCTACCTGAAATTTTATTTTTAGCAGTTTTGTGAAGTGTTTACTTACAGTTGGTTTGGGCCTATATATATATAAAGTGTTGACTTACAGTTGTTTTATTACCCAAATTTGTACATCACGACGCACAGAAAAATGTTACAGTTATCCATAAAGAACCTTCATTTTATATTATTGAAATCATTAAAAAACACTATCAAAGTGTTATGTTTTCCTGAGATACGAAGTAATTATGAGTTTTGACCATATAATACGTCTATGGTTTTGACGCAGTCAATACTTCATAACTCATGAGTTTTAATATGATAAACGTGTATGCAAGATAGACATAATACACTTATATCTCTATGTTATGCAATCGATTATTTTGAGCATAATGATGACAATCCCATACAAAGCTTACTGGGAAATACATCACAATGGGGCATTATCAATTTGTCGAAATTGTTTTCTCCTAAATATAGTTTTGTCGCAATGTCATTTTTCGAAAAATTCTCTGATTGCAATTACGACAAATTACCCTGACAGCAAAGTCAAAATGGGACATCTGGTCCATAACCATCCGTAAATTCGGGCCGTTTCCGGCCACCGGACTGGCCGGGCCTAAATTTGGACCATATCAGGTTGCTAGTCTTCAGCCGTATTGTTGCCAATATAGTATTTTGAGCATTGGCAACCATATTAGCCAGTTATGGGCCATATTCATGCCAGATCAGTCATATTGAAACCAGCGTCGATCTATATATTAGCCAGCCTGCAAACAGTGTTGGGCCAGTTTGTAGCAACATTGCAAAAAATGCTGGACAGTTTTGTAGCCAGTTTCAATCGACATTACTTAGTTAGATATTGCAATGTTAACCAAGCTTGGTAACAGATCTTCTTTCTTAAGGATCGTCCCTGATGATTTAATGTTCGGGTACCAAGCCACAACTCAAAGTTTTCCTTTCTCTCTGGAGAGAACTATTTACACATTTTATCATGATTTTCCTACTCGATCAATTCAAAATTAAATATTTGCCAAACTGGCAGTCTCATTCCTTTTTAAACTATTTTAACCGAATCGAACCACACTATAGAACCCTTACTATATTTTTCCTAATTTGTTATCACCTATCCACCCCCTCCCCCATTTGTATAGAATAATTTATCTATCATTATGTCCACTTTTTATTTTTTAATTTTTAGTTTTTATCAAGTTCCTTTTGTATTTTTCTGCCCTGCAGCAAAATGGTGCATTTTTAGAGCAAAAAATGTTCTTTAAATTTTTAAAAGTACACACCTTGATTTTTACTTATTTAGATAGCCATATAAAGATGAATGAATCATAGAAGTAAATAATCAATTTTTTTAGAATAACAGTCAATTTGCTTCTATATGCAGTAATTGGTGTTTGAGGCCTATACATTTTAATTACACTTTTAAACAATTTGTTATTATTGTTTTAATACAATTAGCGTTTTCCCATTGGATGAAAAAAGTGCCTCCAGTAATAGAAAATGCTAAAAAATGGTTACATCAGAGTAAAACTAATGTAGAAGAAATATATTGTTTAATAAAATTTACCAACTTTACCAACTTTAAACTTATACTTAAGAATTTTAATTACAAACTTTAATATAATTAAGTTGGCAATAGCTTTCTTGAAATTATAGAACAAAATTGATGTCATAAAGTAAGTATGCTAATTAAATCATAAATAAGTATAAAAAGTGAATGTCGTTGTTTCTCACCCAACTAACACATGCATAGCAAAAATGACTATGTAAAAGTAAATCTTTTTTCGAATAATTTATTTGGGTTTTTAATAAAAGTCAATAATAGTAGAAAGTTTAATTTACAAATATACATTTTTAACAGATCCCTAGGCTTAGAATGAATACATTAAATTAGCCTTGGATAATGAATAAATATAAAAAAAATGTGTCTATGCCTGGTACTGCACCCTAGTTTCTCTGCATCATTAAGCCATGAAGAGCAAAAAATGACCGAGTAATAAAAACTATTCAAAATTGTAGCCATAGATAACCAGCAATCTCATGTTAAGTTCACATGATTTGTTAAAAACAAATGTTTTAAATATCTTTGAAAACATTAACTAAAACAAATTTTGTTCAATAAAAAAAGTTTAAATTTTTCAAAATAATGAATTTTAAACTTTTGTAATGAAAAAATTTATTTTTTTGCTATACAACTCCATAAATATTAACTTTTGGAAAAAATTCATGGTAATGTTGGTCAGAGTATTATAATAATAAAATCTTGTGCAACACAATTTTAAATAATTCTTTATACAAAAAACTTCAAACTTTTATGATTTGAAAAATTCTTCTTTCTGGCTATAACACTTATACTGTTAATTTTTGAGAGTATTGATTAGTCATAAATTATGACTCATAATAAACAGTTTTTTTAATTAAAGTTCTATGTAGCTTTTCAAATGAAGTAATCTTTAATACTTATGAACTTCCAGGCAACAACGATAGAAAGAAAAGACCCCACCTATATAGAGCTTTTCCCTTCCGACAATGCTAAAACAATGCTGTTACAGCTGATAAAATAGTGTTAAATAGAATAAATAGAAAAACTATCTTGGTAAAATCGTCAACAAAAAACCTGGTCAAATGAATGCATGCTCTCCAGCTAGAGTACTTAATAGAGCAAGCAATTAATATACAATTGCAAGATTGATTATATAAATAAAGGGGCCAATACCCAGTGCTGAGATTGAAAGAGGAGCACAAAATGATTTACTAAACCAACCATAATTGGACCACTGTCAAGTGAGCAGGGTAGTAAACAGGTTTCAGAAGAAAACAAGATAATAGTTTGCAAAAAATTATTCCTGGATTTTTTAATTGGAAAGACAATAAACAACTTTTGTTTGATGAATATTGATGTAGTTTTTTAAAATCAAAATATTTAAGCTAATAGGATTAAAATGTTTAGGACTGAAAACTTGTTTTGCTATAACTTCATATATATTGGTTTTTGAAAAAAAATAATCCCTGATAGTATAGGTTAAAGGGTCATAATTAACAATGTTTTTATTACATAAAATTTTTTGTTATTACAAATAAAACAAACTTTAATATTTATGTATGCAAACAATGACCTCAACAACAAATAAAGAAAGATATGACATATAAAGAGCTTTCCACCTATGGCACGCTCAATAACAAATTATTTATACAAAATATGTTTTAAAGATTAGTCCAGCTTAGACAACAAAGCTTTCATTAAATCAAACAACTTTTTGGAATATTTTGACTGTTTTTGAAATCCTTCTCTAATAACTTCATATGTATCTTTAAGGATTTCATTTCCTTCCAAAACATCACTTCTTACATCCAGAAAAATCGTTTCAAGTTTATTCATTGAATGTGCTTTTATCTTTTTACTCTTTGGGGACATGTCATCTTCCGACTCATTCTCCGATTTATCTTCTTCCATGATGGAATGAGATCTTTTCACTGTATCTGTTTTTACTGGCCCAATGAAATCTTCATAATCACTGTCATCTGATATAGGCGTTTGCACACACTTGTCTGCAAAGTCCACGGGTCTCGGGTTGATGAAACTGTCGCCCATTGAATTCTTTGACTTTTCCAAGACAAATAACATCTCATTATAATAAGATGGTCTTTTGGTACAAGTGCCTGCAACATAAGCTCTGAACTTTGAAAGCAAATTTTTCCATTTGGTTTCTATCTGGGCAACAGTGATGTTTGTATCTCCATAATATTGATACAATTTGTCCAAAGCAGTTTTATATATTCTTTGTTTCTTTCCAGACTG
Source organism: Archaeomysis grebnitzkii (assembly GCA_031471125.1). Taxonomy (NCBI): domain Eukaryota; kingdom Metazoa; phylum Arthropoda; class Malacostraca; order Mysida; family Mysidae; genus Archaeomysis; species Archaeomysis grebnitzkii. The sequence continues at coordinate 5,261 of JARUHE010342278.1, read as the reverse complement.
AAATATCATTTCGGCATTATCCCTCATATGGTCGATCAAGCACATTGTCGCCTCATGGCTCCAGTAAATGCTGATTTTCTGGGTGGAATTTGCATTTTGTTGTTGGTTTTTGTCTTGACCGTCCATATGCATCACCACGGCCGGCTCTTGTATCTGTTGATCATCCTCAAAAGGGTCGTCATGGCTGGTGCTTGCATGAATGCAACAAATGTTGGCCTCTTCATATGTGTTGTAGATTCGCTCACAGCCGACACATTTGTATTTGACGATGTCACAAGATCTTATTGGTCTCCTTGGACAAGGTTCGTCTTCTTCAGTACTCTCGGAATTTTGTGATTTTATCTTTTTTAATACGGAATTATGAGCCTCCAAGTTCATAACCATTTCTTCAAGCTCCTGAAAGAAACATTTTTATTAGTTCTATACCAAAACATAAAAAAAAATCATTAAAAATAGTTCCAAGATCTCATATCAGAGATATTAATCAAAAATGCCATTACAAAGTGGGAAAATTCACCTTACACACACATTGGTGCATATGTCAAGTCAAACCCAAAAATAACTTCATCAAAAAAATTATGTTATTAAATCAGAATGTCAATCAAAAAAGTGTTACAAAGTTATAAAAAATAATTTATTCAAAAATTCTCCTTCAAGAGAAATGATGTGCATTTCATTTATAATCCACTGGTACATAAATCAAACCAAAAAATGAAGGCAGTTCTTCTTCAATTTTTCAAGTTTTATAGTTAAGAAGTAATGAACTAAAAATAAAATAAAACAAGTAGTTGCACCAATACATGTGAAATAATAGAATAAGTCTAAGCATCACACAATAGAGTTTTAGTTTCTATGTTTTTTAACTTCTATTCAAGTATTAAAATAGAAAACATGTTTATATAATTGTTGAGAGATTTTTAAAATTAAAAAATTAAATTTAGACCATAATGATTATGATTGATTATTCAAGAATTAGGGAATTTAAAAAAGTTCCAATTTTAACTTTATATCTTATACTTATTTTTAAATAATAAACAAATATGAAGTTGTTGAGAATGATAGTTTACAACGCTTATTTTGAGGAAAAGTGAGCATTGATAATAATAAGGACAGCATCCTGTTCACTGCACAACACCTAGATGACGAGGCAAAAAGACTCCCCATACAAACACACTTAAAACTACATGCATCACAGTTAAGACAAACCACCCAAAACCACTTGACTCACTCACACAACAACCTACCAACCCCAGACACATGAAACAAATCATCTTTGACAATAACAACAACTACACCACCAACATGGACACTACCCCAGAACACACCACTTACAAAAAAATAATAAAACAGCACAAGAAACACATACACATGCAAACAGTCCCAAACTACACCAACAGCACACAACCAACTAAAGTCCTAAACAGACAAGCACCCGACATCAACAACGCCGAACAAAAACCCTCCCACACATCATATGCAGAACAATAGCACAGCTAAGAACAAACAAATCCCCCAGAGTACAAGAATACCTACACAAAATAGCATCCGACACTCAAACCACACTAAACTGTCTGCTGTGCCAGCACCACACTCACAACACAACACATCTTTTCACATGCCCCCACATGTGCAGACGGACCTGGCCCCGGAGGCCCACTGGACGGATTCAGTGTATGCGGCGGGGCTTCTTGCCCGATGATCCGGTCTGCTGGGGTGAGGATTAGATCCTCAGTGTCAAGGTCGGGGTGGGGTCGAGAACAACAACAACGTCCTGTTTAATGTTTACTATTTTAAATAAATAGTTTCCATTCTAACACTATGTCTAAATAAGACAAAAAAGTTAATTAAATCCATATCTAAGTTATAACACCCTAAAAAATATACGTAAACAATAATTAATATTTAACTTTGGTATTGTTTAGTACTGTTAAAAAACTATTTTGATACACTGTACAGTAATGTTATTTTATATTCTATTTATATTGTTATTAATTTCTTTAAGCAAGAAAATATTATTCTGTCCTCAAAAAATAAGATCTGGTACACAAAATCTGCAGATGTAATCTATCAATGAAATGGAATGGATGAAGTGCAAAATATTACTGTATATAGATATTAAGAACTATTTTCCAAGCTAAAAATAAGAAGATGCTGATTAAACTTTAAAAAATACAATCACTTTTAGCGTGAATATTTAACAAACCTCTCGTGACATGTGAGAAAGAGTGGCTGGATTTTTTTCAGAGTCATCTTCATTTGATTGTTGTGGTAAATTAAGATGTTTTTGATTCTCCAGCTCTTTCTTTATTTGTGGGACTTTGAAGACAGTGTGATCTATCATTTGATGCATGTGTTGGTTTCTGCCAGAATAGTCCATCTGTAAAAAAAATAAGTTGAGTAATAACATTTTGGTAAATCCCTACCACATAATTTATCAATTCATAGGATTTCAAAGCTTAAGAAGTTGAAATTAACATGAACATAAAAAGGTGAAAGAGCATAGACATAATAAGGGGAAAGAACATAAAAATAAAAAGTATGAGGAAATTCATAAACGAATTAAGGCTGTGATCAGGTAAAAGTTATGAAAACAACAACATTACTGTATGTATATATAATTTTTTTTTTCTTCATATTTCTACTAACTTGTACTTGACCAAGATTTGAAAACCAATTATTTCAACAAATATTCAATTTACAAAAAAAAATTATTCAGGACAACCATGTTCAGAATTATGTATAAAACCATTCCTTGTGAATACAAAAATCTGTAAAATAATTTTTTTTTTAAATTATATTATTTTCATAATTCTACCAAGATTTGAAAACCTTTTATTTCAATAAAGATTAATTTTACAAAAAAATTATTATTGATAATATTGTTCATAATTATATATAAAACCATTCCTGTTCAATAAAAAAATATGTAAAACAAAAAAAAAATTTTTGTCAAAAATGTGCAGTGTGCTAAGTGCTAAAAAAAATCTGGCTCCACCCCAATAATCAACAGTAGTTTATAGAGGCTGTTTGCCACAGACTAAAAAGGTGAAAGAGCATAAACATACAAAGGTGAAAGAGCATAAACATACAAAGGTTAAAGAGCATGACCATAAAAAGGTGAAAGAGCATAAACATAAAAAGGTGAAAGAGCAATAACTTAAAATGGTGAAAAAACATAAACATAAAAAAGTGAAAAAGCATAAACATAAAAAGGTGAAAGAGCATGAACATAAAAAGGTGAAAGAGCATAAATTTAAAATGTGGTGAAAAAGCATAAATATAAAAAGGTGAAGGAGCATAAACATAAAAAGGTGAAAGAGCATAAACATAAAAAGGTGAAAAAGCATAAATATAAAAAGGTGAAAAAACATAAACATAAAAAAGTGAAAGAGCATAAACATAAAACGGTGAAAGAGCATAAACATAAAAAGATGAAAAAGCATAAATATAAAAAGGTGAAAAAGCATAAACATAAAAAGGTGAAAGAGCATAAACATAAAAAGTAGACAAGATTGATTGATTATATATATATAAACGAGCCAATGCCCAGCACTGTAGCCTGAAGAAAGAGTTGGCAAGAGCATGAACATGAAAAAGTAAATTTAAGTTTCAATAGGGTCAAATTGTCTGACAACTGCAGAGTTCATTTTTATTGGAAATTCATTTCATGTTTATAAAATAGCTATATAAACATGAAATGAATTTTTGAACAATGGCCCTATTAGCCATTAGGTTCTCAAGGAAGCACAACTACCCTGTAGTAGAGTCGGCGTTGGTATTGTTAAAGAAGATGATTTTCTACATGTTTTAAATTAAGAATTGACTTCTGCTACCAGAAGTTTCCTAAAGTTAATGACTTCTTGAGACTTGAACAGCTTGAATAAAATAGTAATGCACTGAGAAATTGTCATAACAATTATAACCTAACCAATCTTAAAGTAGTGGCCTGTGTAGTAGTGTACCAGGCCCGACTGTTTATCAATAAACAAATGTGTGTAACAAAATAACCCAAGAATAGATGTTATGCAGAGTGAATAGCTCATTCTACAATGTAACCGTAGCTTAAAAAACAAAGGCGTTTATACATTTTCACTTCTTATTTTGGATTTTGGCAACATCTAAGGAAAAAGGTAAGATATGTAGGGTATTTTATGTAAATTTTTAATCAAGTAACGCGTAATCCTTTGAGCGAGCTTGTCAGGTTTGAGTGCATGCACAAACCTCGAGCCTTAATGGCTAAGAAAAAGAACGTTATACTTATAGACACTCACCTAACCTGACTTCGCTCTTCAAATAGCTTCTATTTGGCCAAAAATGCACCATTTGAGGAGCAAAGTCTACGACTCTACAATGTTGCTGTTTTTAGCCAAAAATGAACCATTCAAATAATAAACCAATGTGCGGTACTTTTCAAATTGTGTAGGGTAATTTTTAGTGGTAATTTTTTTTAAATCCAAAACAAGAGGTGAAACTGTATAAATGCCAAAATAAATATATAGACAAGAAAAACAATTTAAATTAACCTACATTAATATAATTGTTGTCCATTTCAATGTTCATATGAATAACTAATTAACATGAAGTTGGATGCCGATCAGTTTGATAAATTTAATTAGTTAAAATTAAAATTTTATTTAATTTTGAAGAAAAATACACTTCAGTTTTGGAAAAAAAAATCATAACAAACAAATCCAAAGAGGTGTTCTTTAAGGATTTCGGTTTGACCAAAACCACCTTAGGTGGTGTTGTCTGCGCTTTCAGGTTAAGTTATTCCCTTAACAACTTACTTATTTGATTGATTTTTCAAAACATTCTCACAACTTTACAAGTGCTTTTATGTGCTCTTTTCTATTTACTTATTCTTGAAAAAGTTAATTGAGAACTCTTTCATCACTTAATGTCCTGATTTGGTTTTTCATTTTACTTGTAAGTTGTAAGTTAGGCCTTTTCTGTCCAACATGGTAGATCTTCCAAATTGTTATTGGGAACATAATCATTACTTTATCAATGGTTTGATTCTTTAGCCTAAATTGGTAGATCAAAAGATGTGTCGGTATCTGGTCTAGCAGTTAGCTCGATTACTGCTTGGGAGATAGAGCGTTCATATAGGGTAAGTCTACCAAGTTCGTCAGATAGCCTTTGAATTTCATCACCCGTAAATGTTAATTATTTAATGTTTTTTATAATGTTTCAATGATTAATTGTGCATTTTCAATTTATTTTTTTATTTCACACAAATTAATTCTGTTTTAATTAACAAA
>JARUHE010342267.1:0-10415 GCA_031471125.1 Archaeomysis grebnitzkii | reverse complement strand
ACATATTTATTTATTGCACCATGTTTTTCGTATTCCACATTTATCTAAAGATAAACCGTTGCTTTATGCCTATATCCACAATATTTGTATTTACATAAATTTCTACAAAAAATGTTACATTGAAATAAATTTCTACAAAAAATGTTACATTGAAATAAATTTCTACAAAAAATGTTTTATTGAAACAATTTTCTACAAAAATTGTTTTACTAAAATATATTTTGTAAGAAGAAGATAACTTTTTTAAAACTATTTTGAAAGACTGTTCCAAAAATAAGTTTTATTAAACTTTAAAATTTATGCTAAAAATAATTTTAAAGAAGAAAGTTTAAGTTCTACACAGGCGGTAAGTTTCTCCTTAAGCATATTATCTTCTTGTTTTTCTTCTTTGTCTATCTTCTTATCTTAATTGTTTATCTCCTCATCCTACTTATCATCTGAAGGCTATAAATATTTTATAAAACTAGTTTTTTATAAATCATCAGATTTTAAACAAAATTTAAAAGATTTAAAATTATTGTTTCAGAGACTCATAATTTTATACATATTTCAAACATGTTAAAACGGATTTTCCACCAATTTTTAACATAAATGTTAAAGTTTCATAAAACCATAACTTATTTACACTGTATAGGATATTTTATTTTATATACATATTTATAAATATATACACATTTAAACTCTCTAATGTAAAAACTTCAATCACAACATAAAATTAGTCATTTCTATAATACATAAATAATCTTACAACAAACATTAATCATTTAAAAAACAATTATATAACAATAGAAGATAGAACAGAATATTAATGCAACAATTAAGTTGAGTTTCAAACAGGTTTTCATAACAAAAAAAATAACTTCAAACTGATACAAATCAAATCTCTGAATTAAAGTTTAAAAACATTTTAATAAAATAAATTTAATTTTAAATATTAAAAAAACTAAAAAGGTTTTGTTCAACAAATTAATGTCTTCAAAACCTGAATGAAAACCTTTAGTCCAACATTAAAAGTTATTTAAGCTCGGTGATAAAACGAAGATAAATGGAAAGATAAAAGCGACAAAGGGAGGACTGAAGGTAAAGGACGAAGTCAAGATGAAGGTAAAGGTGGAGGAAGATGGTAATGATGGTTAAAGACGATGGTAAATAAAAATTAAGACATTGATGCACGAATATGAAGAAATTATAAGATATGGAAGCGAGGAGAAGGTGATGATAAATGAAAGTATAAAGGCAAAGAAATTAAAAACAAAAAATTAGACATCATGAAAGACAAAACATTTGAACAAAGAACAACAAATTCAGAAGCACAATCAGGATTTCAGCAGACAGGGTGCCACAGATTGTGCTTTTTCAGCCAATAATGTCCACTCCTGTATCCTTGGTGCGCATCTCAGAATAGCATGGCCCAGCCTGATGTTCCCCATCACTAGGAACTCCCCTGGTCCAGATTGGGCCCCACAGTGGATGGGAACTTGCATTCTGCCGATGAAGTCGCTGCTGTTCCCATGGGAACTATCGTCACTAGGGCCAGTCCCATACTGGTGGACGTTGCCTTCACTTTCCTCGACGTACAAGCCGTTGTCGGACAGCAGGTTGGACTCGATCTGGGTGAAGATTTGCGTGCCTTTGTACTGGTTTGCGAGGGTGTGGTCGTGTGTCCTCTCGACGGGCGTGAAGACGGGTTGGGTTTGCTGGATCACTTTGCTTGCGAGGAATTGGATGGTCGTCTGTTGAAGGGTTGGTTCATCCTTCACCTTCAGGATCCGTCCTTTGGCGACGAAATCCGCCCCACAGAACATTTGCACCGTCTCATCATCTGAGCATGGCCGACAATCTGGAAAAAAAGATTCGTTAGTTTTGGTTTACGGTGTTTAATTGTTCAAGAGTAAAATAATATGCATTTGTTTTGGTAAAAACTCTTCTTTGTGAAGATATGAATTAAAAACAAAGACAAATAGTGAATGGAAAAGTACAATCGCCGTAGCTATTCAATAGGAGAACAACTTCGATAATTTAATGCACAAAAACCTCTTGGATCAAAAGTAGATAACAGTCGCCTTCAAACAACCGAAAACCGATCCAAAATTAATTCATCGACCACCTAGTCACGTTGGGTCTGTCTTTTATTTGAATGGGTGACCATTTGGAACAGCTGATGAGTTTGACACTTTGGCGGTTAACGTGCGTTACACACATAACCAGACCCGTTGGGACCAGATTACAAACATTCAAAAGCGTAATTATTGTGGTTACTGCACTCTGTACACAACCATGAGTATTAAAAATATTCATCATTCGTTTGATAACTAAATATAATTATCGATGAATGTTATTTATTATTTTTGTACACGTGTTATTGAATGTAGTACGATGGTGCTAAACAGGGTGGTAAAAATATTTTTCCATTTTAAAGAGGACGTTGTTTTTTTGATCAGTTTTGATCGTTCTAAGTTTTTATTGCAGAAAAAGAACACTTTGTGCTCAAATTTAGGTTAAAGAGGACAAAATACCTTTGTTTTTAGCACCATGGTATTAGATATGACAATGTTGTTAATTGGAAATATTAGTTATAGAATTGTATTAATTAAATATAGTGATTGATAGTTAGACTTCTATGTTAATGTAGTTAATAATTAAGTGTTTTTTATTGCTTAAATGTAAATTTTTTTTTTTAGATTAATTACAGAGTTTAGTTCTATTTAACTAAAGTTTAGAACAACTCTTAGAAATCTAAAACACTTACAAATTATACTTTACAGATGATACCACAATATTGTATTTGTCCAATCAGAAGCCAAGTTCAATACTTTTAAGAACTTACAATTTGAAAGTTCAAAATATTTGTTTTTCTATTTTTATAGTGGGTTGTATATTCACCAATTCAATTATTGTATTAATCTTAACTATTATTATTATTGTTATCATCATTATCATTATCATTATAATTATTATTATTATTACTAGCGGGATTTTTTCAAATATTACAAACACATTTAATTTCAAAAACTTTACTTTGTCTTTTTAAAAATAAAAATTTGTTGTGAAATAAAAGTTAGCAATTAAATAAAAAAAATTGATTAAATCCGTCTTACAACCTGATAAGAAAATTGGAAATTTATGAAACAACTTTTCTTTGTACATTTTTAAGATGTTAGTTCGATATGTTTGGATTTTTATTTCAAAGATTTATAAAGTTACACATGTTTACTTTGTTTGTTTTCTTTTCACATTTTGCAAGGACAAACAAAAATGTTTGGATATAATAGGCGGTAGTAACATTTCAATGGCTAATTGTTGGCTATTTTCCAAGGGAGCCATAGAATAGCCACTAAATCATGGCTAATAGGCAAGGATCAGCCACTAACTAGGGTGGCATCCATCAACTAGAGGTAACAAATAGTTTCCATAAAAGACAAAAGCTCAACGACCGATTAATTTAACTTATAAAAAAAAGAAAGGAAAAATGACTTTAAAATTTGTCTTCACCTCTTATGTAAGTTCATTGATAACTATCATTTTAAAGGGAAAAACTACAGAAAGTTTTTTTAATTTTAAGCAAAGTTATTATTCAAGAAAAAATTCTAAGTTTAATACAATAAATAAAAAAAACTTTAACATTTACCTTCACCTCTTATAAAAATAGTTAATTTGAGCTACATAAAACACATTTTTTAAAGAATATAATATGTAGAATTTTTGTTTAAACAAAGTTATTATTCAGCTCATTAATCTATAAACTTTGTTCATAAAAAAACTGAGGAATGGAAAACTAACATTTACTTTCACCTAAATTGTGAACGCGAGACGCCGACAACGACGACGACGGACTGACCCACGCATTTCGATTTTAATATTAGGGTATCCGTAGGATGGATACCCAAACCAACAAATTAATACAAAACTACATTTGCATATTTTCTAGTTGAAGATGAGTAAGTAGAAAGTAGAATGAACATTCAATAAATCCCAATGCTAAATTTTCATACAATCAAGACACATTGTAAACGTTGGACAGTTTTTAGTTACTAAAAGCTATCAAAAATGTTGATCTTACAGTACAAGGAGTTTTGGAGCTTTTTAATACCACGTTAGATTTTATAATCAAATGTAGGATTTTATTATTTATGTTAAAAACGTGTCCCAATCTTACTTCGATAAATAGTATATTTGTTTAGTACTTTATCAAATAAATTTCTAGTAGAAACGTACCAAATGGCACTAAAATTTAAGTATAGACCAACCACCTAACACGAAAATTCTTAGACTTAATAGAAGAATTTGTCACCTGCAATAAGAATGGTTTTCAATACTAACTTCAACGTACTTTGGTCTTTGTCAATAATTTATCATGCTAGAGGTTAAAACAGGAATAATGGTTAGTCTTTGGAGAAGAAGTAGAAAACACGATACAGCGAAAAGGCCTGCCCGTTCAAACCAGTCATTAGTATTGCACTACATGCTAGCCAAGGCGTGTTCCTTGTGGCAGAAATCTCGACCCATGCTAGCCAAGGCGTGTTCCTTGTGGCAGAAATTTCGAGCCATGCTAGCCAACCCATGTTCGCCAGGGTTTGTTCCTTGTGGTAAAGTATCCCAACCAAAACTCCGGGTTCATGTAACTACTCTATACACATTGTCATGCTGAATTGCACACGAGGTTTATACGATAGTATATGACCTTATGCTTTAGTTATACGAGATTCAATGGTAATTGTTTTTAGTGCAGAAAAACATAACTGCAACTTTTAACAGTACTAGTATGAATATCACTATTATCAAAATTATAAAACGTCAGTTCATGAAAAAAAAACGGATTATTTATCTGTAGTATCGTAGTACTACCACTACTACTACTAATAATAATACTACTACCATGTATAACCACTAGTAATAGCATCATACATTACAAAGATAATATTTGTGTCAACATTGCAGTGCCATTTCGAAGCTAAACATAATGTAAGAATAAACAAAGTAAAGAAGGCTTGAAAAAATAGTTGATTTGTCTGCGTGTGTGTGCATGTGTATACATGTTTGGGCGTGTGCATACACGTGTGTGTGCGTGTATGTGTATATGTGCGTGTGTGTGTATGTGCGTGTGTGTGTATGTGCGTGTGTGTGTGTGTGCGTGTGTGTGTGTGTGTGTGTGTGTGTGTATGTGCGTGTGTGTGTATGTGCGTGTGTGTGTATGTGCACGTGTGTACAACTGTATGTATGTATGTGCGTGAGACAGCTTCTTGCATACCATCATATGGGTATAAACCAACCACAAATATTTCAAAATAAAACAATTTAAGGTGAACATGTGGGACAAAATGTCATAAATTTTTTTATGGTTTTTGTTTTTGTTCTGGTGATGAATTGTTGACATTTTTGAGGTGAAAGATCTCGAAAGACTAACCAAGTTGTAAGCCAAAATCACAACAACTGAATAATAATAAATAAAATAGGTTCAATAAATAACAAATTAAATAATAGGTTCAATAAATAACAAATATGCAAATAATAAATAATTTATAATTTAGGTAAATGAGAAATAAATTAAGACAAATAAAAAAAAAATTCTAAAATAAATATTTTTCCCAAAAAATTATAAACATCAAAATGGTTCAACCAATCAACGCATGACTAATCATTGCCATAAGGCGTAAAATAAATGAAAATAGCATTGAAAATTATCCTTATTATCCTGTAATCACCCTAACATCTACCATCATGGATTTGACAGCTTTAGGAAAACAAAATACAAATAAAATATATGTTGTTGTTTTTAAAATAAACTATTTATTTATTTATTTATTTGTTTTTTTATTTGTTCATTTATTTTTGTTTTGGGTTTATATTTCATTTATTTGTTTATTCATATGCAATACTTTATCAATAATTTTTTTTCATTTGTAATTGCTTCCCTTAGTAAAGTACTTAAAAGACTGTCTTTATTTTACATATTTATTTATTTATTTTTATTTTGGGTTTATATTTCATTTATTTGTTTATTCATATACAATACTTTCACTATTTTTTCCTAATTTTGTAATTTCTTCACTCAGTACAAAGTACTTAAAAGATTGTTCTTGTTTTACAGATTTTATTTTCATTTTCTTATAAAACACAAAAATTGTTTTGGTAATTAATAGACAACTGCGTAAGTGTATTTACTCCAAAGATTATTAATAGTAAACAATCTATTCATCCGGGCATAAATGAATTAATATTTATTTATTTATTTATTTATTTCATTTATTTATATATTTATATATTTTTTTTATTTACGTGTTGACGTATTTACGTATTTATTTATTTTTATTTATTTAGTTATTAAGAAGATTACAAATTGTAAACAATTTATTCATTCGGGCATAAATTAATTAACATTTACGTATTTATGTATTTATGTATTTTATTTATTCATTTTTTTATTTATTTAGTTTTTTTTATTTTATTTATTTATTTATTTATTTATCAAAAAGATTATAATCATAAACATTGATTTTATTTATAAACATTTGTGTTTGTGTTTTAAAATCATCTTCTCTAGAGACCTTCGTTTTCGAACTTTCTCAAGGTGTTCAAAATTGCATCTTGTATGGAGTTATCTTTTGCTGATTAGTGATTACTTATCAAGCTATGATCAACATTATATGAATCGATAATAGCACAAGTGAGGTAAGCTCTATGTTATTTGAATGTGGGTTGCCTCACTTGCGCTATTGTCGATCCATATAATGGCACAAGTGAGGTAAGCTCTTTGTTATTTGAATGTGGGTTACCTCACTTGCGCTATTGTCGATCCATATAATAGCACAAGTGAGGTAAGCTATATGTTATTTGAATGTGGGTTGCCTCACTTGCGCTATTGTCGATCCATATAATAGCACAAGTGAGGTAAGATATATGTTATTTGAATGTGGGTTGCCTCACTTGCGCTATTTTTGATTCATACAAAACATCAATTATATCAAATATACAACAAATTTGAACTATAGTAATTATTATCATATTTTTATTACGTTATATTGATTTATATTATCATGTTATATTATTATTATTACGTTATATTATCATTATTATTATCATTATCATTATCATTATCATTATGTTATATTATCATTATCATTATTATTATCATTATTATTATTATTATTATCATTATTATTATTATCATTGTTAACGTTGTGAAAACGAGAGCCAAATGTAACTCAAAATAATATGTTCATTTTGATCAAGATTTTTTCGCAAACTCTTCAATTAAAAATTGTATTTTGTAATCTTTGAGATGAGCTATTGATGATTAAATTAAATATTGATTATAATTATGATTAAACTAAATATTGATTATATTGATGATTAAACTAAATATTGATCATATTGATTAGATTTCAAAATATTGATGATCACATTAATTATTGATTATATATAAGATCAAATTAAATACCGACGGTTAAATTAATTATTGATTATATATAAGATTAAATTAAATATTTATAATCAAATTAAATTTTGATAATCAAATTAATTATTAATTATATATAAGATTAAATTAAATATTGATGATTTTAAATATGAACATAAATGATACTTTCATAAATGATGTCATCGTTGTAATATCACACGAGTCACAAACAGGAAATTCAAGATGTCCTCAAACAAACCTGTCAGTGTTCCACAAGTGGTTCATTTTTTCTAATCTTTCCTCACCTTTCGACAGAGAAAGACGAATTTCATAAGACATGACGTCATGGGTCAGACAATAATAATAAAATCTCGGTTTTGAAAGTTAATATTTTTAGGATTTGAGAAACGAAATGTTGAAATCCAGAACAAGATAGAATCGTATACTAATTTAACACGATTGTATACCAAATTATAAACTATTCAAATCACACCCAAGAAATAGTGGGTATTAAACCATATACCATTCCTGTACAATATAGATCGAATACCATTCCTATAGAATGTAGATCATATACCATTGATGTACAATATCCATCAAATACCATTCCTATACAATATAATCATATACCATTCCTATACAATATAGATCATATACCATTCCTATAAATATAAATCATATACCATTCCTATAAATATAAATCATATACCATTCCTATAAATATAAATCATATACCTTTCCTATACAATATAAATCATATACCTTTCCTATACAATATAAACCATATACCATTCCTATACAATGTAAACCATATACCATTCCTATAAAGTATCGTATACAACGTATCATAATCATGCAGTTGAGTACGCAATGTCTTACGTTAACAACTATGTATTACCAAGTGAATTGGTAGGATGTCGTATTGAAGTCGTATAGAGTCGTATTGAAGTCGTATATAGTCGTATTGAAGTCGTACAGAGTCGTATTGAAATCGCACAGAGTCGTATTGAAGTCTATTGGAAATGTTTGAATGTAATTAATTGTCACGGAAGTAAGAAATTCAACTTTTCAAGCTGCAAGGAATTGTTATAACAAGAGTTGCATTACAGCAATGTTTTTTTAATTACATATAGATCTACAATAGCACAAGTGAGGTAACCTACATTCAAATACCAGATTTCACCTCACTTGTGCTATTGTTGATTATGTATGGATCTACAATAGCACAAGTGAGGTAACCCACATTAAAATTACATTGCTTACTTCACTTGAGCTATTGTCTTTCCATATAAAATAATGAATAGAAAAAATAAAGTTTTATTTTTGACGAAAGTCCAACTCTTATTTTTTAAATATAAATTAATTTTTGTTTTTCCAAACACCAATGTCAAGTCACATTTTTGAGGTTTTCAAAATGTGTTGAAAAAATAAGTTCCTTATTATGTTGAGCAAAAAATTGGAAACATTCCCAAAGTAATTTGTATTTTTATTCCACATTGCGTTTGTTGGTTTTTAAGAAATATATTTACTGAGAATAGCTTCAATCTTGCATTATATAAAACAGATTAAAGTGGTGATAAATTATTTTTAAAAATGTTTATTTTTCAGTACATTTAAGTCTTTCTTTAAACCACAATTCAACCTCTGCTTTAACTTGTTTTAAATTTTTATTTATTTATTTTGTTATTTTTACTTCATAATTTATATTTATTTCATTTATTTCACATTAAAATTGAATTGTTATTATTTACTAATATTCTATTCATTTATTTCAGATTCGAGGGAGTGGATCACTTTCTCTTGGATGCGCAGTCGACCGTAATCTCCATTGCGCAGAAGGGTCAACGCGCATGCGCACAAGTTGCTTTGCTCATCTTTTGGCCTGCGGTTGCCACCTTTTAGCGACCGGTTCTGCACAAGTGCAATATGGTCAACTTTTTTGTAAATAATTTAATTACATTTTCATTTGATTGTTTTATTATTTGATTACAGTTTAACTTTGTTTGTTTAATATTTATTTAGAATATGTTCACTGTGTAGGTTTGGAAGATCTAAGTTGCAATTTCACTTTACTTGAATTAATTTATTTTGTTATATAATAATTCTTATAATTACACACAAATATTTTCCATCAAACATGAAATATTTTTCAACAATCATAGAAAAGATTTTACATATTAAAAAAGGTTTTAATGAATCAGATAGACTTGAATGGATTCAACTTCTCAAACTAAAAAATCATGTGTATGAATTACACTATAAAAAATAACGAAAAAAATAATCAGAATTCAACGGTAAAAATATCATTCATCAATTTAGTCCTATTGTTTAAACATTGTTCATAACATTATCATATTCTGCAACATCTACTTCATTAGTATGACGGTGTTCCACAGTAACACATCAACCACTGCTGTAATAAACATTAAATGGCTTACAAGCTTGCGGTTAACATGTGAAAGATTCTTATCTATTGCCCTTGGTCGTTCAGAGCTCACTCTACAAGCCACTTAATAATGGCTTGACCAGCTTTTCATTAAAACAAATGTGAAGTGTTTTGTTTGTGCGGTTGATGGGTCGAGGTACCAAATTAAAAATCGTAAAGATGAGGTTAATCATAAAGTTTTACATCGGATAGTTCCGGGATCAAACCTAATACTGTTTGGTTGTCAGCCAGGCGATCGGGCCTAGTAGTTAAATACTAGTATTAAAATATAAATACTAATAGTATTCAAATGATAATAGTATTTAAATAATAGTATTATTTAAATACTATTTTGTTTCAGAGCTAGACATTTATTCAGAAGGATACAAAACAGAATGTCACAAAAGACAAACGGGTGTCCAGTTAATTCGTGCGCAACTCAGCCAAAATTTCACGATTGTTTTTACCTCACTGACGAAAACTTTCAAAAACATCCTGATTGTGGCTTCCCAGTTTCTGTATGTGTGTGTGTGTGTGTGTTTGTGTGTGTGTGTGTGTGTGTGTGTGTGTGTGTGTGTGTGTGTGTGTGTGTGT
>JARUHE010342245.1:0-10417 GCA_031471125.1 Archaeomysis grebnitzkii | reverse complement strand
TTGTCTAACGCCGACGACAACGACGAGGACGACATCGGAAACGCTACGCCTATGTAGAGCTTCGCTACGCACGCTCGCCAAAAAATATTTAACTTTATAGAGTGGATGCATATATAATTAGGTGCAGCACTGTAGTCTGTGGGTCTTCAGCATCCTCAACACATTGCATATAAAGCTTTCACCTACGGAACACTCGATAGAAACTAATCACGATCTCAACCACTAAATGTGAAGTGCATATCACACTAAGGGTTGTTTTCCAACATTAAGAAACTTGAAACCATATTATTGAGGTATTAGAAGGTTGAGAAAAGAAAAACAGTGAATTGAAGTAAGTGGATGCCCATGTATGAGTTCAGCTGCTGCAATAGTCTTTGATCCATTCGTATTACTATTGGAAGGCACATCTACAGCAGCTGAAATCATGCCCTAAGTGGAACTTAGGCCTATACTTATGAAGCAATGATGTTTTTGTCATAAAAATAAGGGCACGCTGCACCAAAAAACATGGAAACATAAATAATTTAAAATAAATACTTATTTATTTGGCAATAGTACCTTGGCCTTAAGCCTTGCGATTTGTACTCTTGATCGACGACTTTCATGTTTCCGCCGCCACACGACGCTCCCATCAAGAACCCGGCAGACCTCGAGCTCAACAACTGCGCCCAAATGAGGTCGTGGTCGATGTCGTCCTCCTGAGGAGACGAGGATGCCTGCGGGAAATTACACAATCGGATACTTTTATTGAATTATTTATTTGTTTTATTATATACAAATCAAAATTTAAATTATTTATCTATTTTATTATATACAAATCAATGTATTAATTATTTATTAATAGTGTGCTATGTATATACAGCTGAAAAAGATTTTCAGATATATAAATGATAGACAAAATTTTACTTAAAATTATGTTATTCTTCAGTTGTATTTAAACTTGAGTGATTTTATGTTATAGCAAGTTATTAAAAAAATACAGGTTTGAGTTAAGATGATGTACTTGTAATAGAAAAGTTTAATTAGTAATATTGTAAAGGTTTATAAAAAAAATTGAATGAGTGGACCAACAGAGTAATAATGTTTTTTTCAAACAAAATGACTTAACATTGTTACTACGTCAGAATGTATTTAATAAACCTTCATGTAACTGTTCAAACAGATAATTTTGCAAAATGTGACACCACTGATGTTACATAAACTATTTTTCACTTCTCAACAACATAATGATATAGCCTATCTGTGACAACATAATGATAAAGCCTGTCTGTGACAACATAATGATATAGCCTATCTGTGACAACATAATGATAAAGCCTGTCTGTGACAACATAATGATAAAGCCTGTCTGTGACAACATAATGATAAAGCCTGTCTGTGACACTTGTGTGGATACCACATTAAGTTTAAATTTATGAACCAACAATGACTATTCAATGAATAGGATTTTTATTATTATTACTCTTTTAACATTAAATTATTATCATTAATGTGACATTACATTAAATTAGAACCTTCATTATTATTATTATTATTATTATTATTATTATTATTATTATTATTATTATTATCATTAATGTTACATCACATTAAATTAGAACCGTCATTATTATTATTATACAATACATTATTATTATTATTAATGTCATTACATTATTACATTAACATTAAAAGACAAACCTGCAGTGGAAGCGACTCGCAGGGTGAGCCCGTGAGCGTGGCCAGGCCCTCGATGGCACGGCCGCTCACGAGGGCCTCGTAGCACCCGTGCACCTTGGCCACGGCTTTCTCTATCAACGGCACCCACAGCTGCCTCCTCTTGGCCTACAGGTCGGATGGGACAAGACAATGGGTTAGTCACCTACTCTAGATTTCAATGTCTACTGTAATGTGCTACTAAATTGGAGATAAAGTTATTGCATAGTTTAGTTTTAACTATAATGAATAATTATTTTTGTTAGGTCCGCAAAAGAACAGAGAATACATTGAAATCAGTCTTATTTAACATCACAAAGTCATGCATTCGAGAATTAGAATGTTGTCAATGTTATAATAAACCAAGAAAAATTAATTATAAAGGTCTATTTTTATTTACATTTTGCAAGTGCTAATAAAACAATATAAAACTTAATTAATGTTCATTATTTTCAAGGGGATGCTACCTATTAGTAAAAGTATGTTTCACTCTTACCAAAGTAACAGCTTTTTAAAAAACATTATTAGTTATGCAGAAGATCATATCGGAAACATCTAGACATAAATCATTTGTAAAAGTAAACTTGGTTAAGTTCTAAAGGATGATGGTACGGTTAGGTATCATAAATTAAATAGAAAAAATGAAATAAAAAATTGGTAAGGTATTGTAGTGAAAATTTAACATTCAAGAAACTGTCCACATTTGTCTTCATTAATTATTTAACTTATTTAACCTGCCAATGCAGAAATAATCATTACAACAAATATTTTCAAAAAAAAACACATCACATGTGAGAGCAAATTAAATTTGTTATAATTTGCATTAAAATATTTTATTGTGGTTTTAGCATTAAAAATATAGGAATTCACTCTGGTCACGCACTTCTAACAAATAAAGGTATGCAAACTTAAACAATTATTAAACCTCAGAAGTGACATGATAAAAGTTAGAATGTATTGCTTAAAAAAACTGTTTAAAAATTTTTGTGCCATAGATAAACAGATACAGATAAACTTGAATATAAGAACTAGAACTATGGTAGAAATATAAAAAAAATTTAATCTGTAAATAAATAAGTTTCATGTGAAAAAAAATCCTATGTATTTGAAACAAAAACAAAAGGACTTGGAATAATACTTGTAGTGAAAATTTTATTAATGTATATATCTTTCATTTATATGAAAAAAATATTGCCGAGAACAAAACAAAAAGTTTGAAAGGTTTCTGGTGCTATGAAAAACCCAACAATTTTAGAGGAGTGAGTATCATCTCTGCTAAGATTAAGGCAATGACAATGCAGTATAGGACCGCTGTAAGACAGTAGGCTACTTTCTTACAAGACTCAAGTAGGTAAACTGTAATACAGAAGAAAGTAAACTACAATGTACAAAAAAGTAAACTGTAATGTAGAAGAAATTAACCTGTAATGTAGAAGAAAGTAAGCTATAATGTACAAAAAGTAAACTTTAATGTAGAAGAAATTAACCTGTACTGTAGAAGAAAGTAAACTATAATGTAGAAGAAAGTGAGCTATAATGTAGAGGAAATTAACCTGTAATGTAGAGGAAATTACCCTGTAATTTAGAAGAAATTAACCTGTAATGTAGAAGAAAGTAACCTCTAATGTAGAAGAAGGAAAACTACATTTACAAAATAGTAAACTGTAATGTAGTAGAAATTAACCTGTACTGTAGAAGAAAGTAACCTGTAATGTAGAAGAAATTAACCTGTACTGTAGAAAAAAGTAAGCTATAATGTGCAAAAAGGTAAACTGTAATGTTGTACAAGATAAAAAATATTTATATATTTACACTTGATTTACAAAAAATTTATTGCGACTCACTTGTGAATAAACCAAATGAGATCTTCTATCACATGGCAGCAGATCGTCCACGAGAACAGTCACCCACCGACCAGCCTTACAGAGTCGAACCTGAAAATGAAAACAGTTCAGGTTTTTTGAACAATTTTAAAGTCTTGAAGGCATTATTCCAGTTTACTGGTAATAGGAAATTCTGGCAACATCTAACCTCATTTTAAATATCTTAGGTTAGGTTGTGATTTGTACGTTCATACAGTACTTCACACGTACATATTTGCATAAATATATAAATAAGAGCTCCTTTATATTAATTAGGGTATTTAAATATATAAATAGGAGTTACTTTTCTATTAAGTAAGGTATTTTCAAGTTCAACACTTTCCCTCAGATTCTCTACCACCCATAAACTATAGGAATGCCAACTTTAACATGGATTTCTAAGAAAAAAGAATAAGAGATGAATGAAAAAATGACAAAATATAAAGCATGTTATTGCACTTTATAAAACTTGTCATTTCCTTGTTGCTAGGATGCAAATGGAAAGAAATTCATAAAACCTATCCATTCTCAACAAAAATTAAAAATGTTATTCGACAACATTGTTTACTCAAATGTTAATTCAATTTTGATATGTTTATAAACAAATTCCAAGTCGCAAAATCATCCGCCCCGGTCTTAACAATTAGTAGTGTGACATTCAGTCATAGCTTAATAAGCATAATAAAAATTTGCATAAACTCTCACCTGATAGACTCCTTCAGGGCAAAAGTCTCTAGTCACCATAATTTTCTTGACAAGATCTTCTCTCTCTGCCAGCACAGCCAAAGCACTGAGGAGCCAACAGTTGCCCAGCACACCTTGTGATATATCGGAAGGCAAAGGCGTGCGAAACACGGCCCACGGGGCATCTCCCTCGGTGGAAATTTGGTGAGGCCGCAACCACTGCGTGACTCTCGACTCATCTTTCTCGGTGGTCGTGTAGTACAAGGACTTGGGTGCCGGTGGAAAAGAGTCGTCCACGAAGGGATGCTTGTTGCCCCGGCAGTATTGGACTATCCTCTTCCACTTATCGAGTGCCTCCTGTTCCTCAATTTCTCTTAGCACGTCCATGAGCTCCGACTGTCCTCTGTAGGTCTCGTTCAGCGAACGTCTGTTCTTAACATTGCCAAGAGTAGGCGAAGAACCGCACATGGCACATGACACTGCTGTGGAGTTATTGTTGAATGTACAGGCACTGCACGTCCACAAGGAGATTTGAGATGAAGATGAACTGGATGCACTTGATGAGGTTGTTTTTGTGGTTGTGACAGGAGAAGTGGATGCGGTGGTGATGGTAGTCGAGGAGGATGAAGACCTAACAATAGCACCAGTATTTTCACTAGCTTCACTGTCATTAGCTGCACTATGGTCCATCGATTCTGATACTGGATGCGGGAGCGAAGAGGACGGTGATGATGAAGAGGAAGATGATTGTATGGCATTTGATTTACTGACACTTTCACCTGTGCTCACATCACTTCTACTTTGAGCAACAGATTCTTTTTGTACATTTGAGTTTGATGATGAATCACTTTTTAGTCTAACACTTTTGTCTTTATCCGAATTAACATTAATTCTCTCCTTAGCACCACCGATACCATTTAGCTTATCTTTGGTACCTCCAGTTCCGTCTACTTTGGCTTTACAAACTTTACATCTTCTTGCAAAAATAGGATTTTTCAAAGTACAAACAGAACATATCCAAAACTCTCCTTTCTTAAGAGTAGCACTATCTACATAACAAATACTTTTTAATCTAGAGCCACCACACACTTTACATGCATTATCACTACCGGAGTTCACTAAGGTACACTTGACACATTTCCAACTTTGTTCCGGAGATTCCACAGCCTGCACAGCATCAGTAGTAAGGAGCTGAAAATCATCTCCCAAGTCCTGGTTAAGGACACTACGAGTCTTATCACTAATTTGTCTGTCTTTTGCAGTGTTACACATGTCGCACACAATCGACCAGGTCGGATTATAGCCGAACGAACATTTCGAACATGCCCACATATCACGCAAAGTTAGATCGTCAGTTTGACTAGAATTCTTTTCAGTGAGATCTATCAAGGGTGGTGTTGTGGGACATTCTTTAATGTCACTGGCATTTTCGGTGTCTTTTTCCATTTTATGATCTGTTAACAGACTATCGTTAACGGATATTCTATTGGATACGAATTGAGCAAGAGATTCTGCTATATTTAAATCAGGAGTTGATATACACTCTGTTTGTGCTTCTTTTGAAAGACATTTTTCACTATCAAAACTACTCTTAGACTTCTCGTCGGCTTCCAACAGTCTTTGTTTAAGCTTCGCTTTATCCGAGATCAAATTTTTGTTCGGTTTTGATTTTTTTGGCAGAGTGGTTGGGATATTGGACTTTCGGGGCGCTTCGCACACTTCGCAGAATTCAAAATCAACGGGATTCTGCAGAGTACATCGTTTACATGTCCAGCTTTCACCTTCTTCTTCATTATTATTTATATTGACATTATTTTTCAATAACTCGTCAAGATGACTGTTGCTATTTTCTCTTTGAATGTAACAATTATCTATTTGTTCGGACTGTGTGAACTTATTCACGTCACTGGACTTGCTCACCTTGGACCTTATTTGTCCATGAGAAATAGAAATCTGCCTTTTCGGAGAATGATTACTATCTGAAAGGTTCGAATTCGTATTTATGTTACCGAGGAAATAAATATTATTTTCCACCATTAACGAAGTTCTTTCCACTTCCTCTACGGGTGTTATAGCATTATCTAGGGAAGACCCATTCGGATTAGCTAATACTCCATTACATCCGTATTTCACACAGGACGAACACTTCACACTATGACCGGAGTTGTAATGACGGCAGTTCTTGCACTTCCAGCTGAGTTTTACGGCCTTGTTAGTAAGAAGACCGTTGGAACTCATGTTTGCCTTGGCGAACAAATCCGGAATGAGCTTCTGTGGAACAGGTCCATCATCCACACCAGCAACTGGACTCAGAATTTCTCTCGGAATAAGAGATCGGGACAAGCTACCTTGGGGATTGCTCGAGCAGATGATGCATTCATTAGCGTGATGTACATTCAGAAATCTGAAATATTCAATGTACATTTAAAAGCCTGCAAAATTAAATGTACAATTACAAAAGTTGAAAAATTAAATATAAGTTTCATAATATCCATTTTTTGTTCTCAAGATACGTCACCATAGTAATAAATGAATAATTATTTATTTATCACTCGACAACTATATAAATGGAAATTTAAGAAATTTAAAACATAAAAAAATTTATACATGAAATATTAAATAATTTCCAATAGTTTGGCAGTCTTCTTACTCAATATAAAACTACATGCTGTATAAGCAAAAAAAAATAATCTGAAAATATTGTCATAAACAAAACATCTTTCAATTATTTTAATTAGCAATTGACAATTAACAATGACTAAAATGTATGATAAACTAGAAGTTAAAAAATTTGGATATAAAAGGGCACCATCAATCAGAGGTGACGAATGGTTTCAGTAAAAGACAAAACCTAAATGACAGATTAATTGAACTTATAAAAAAAAGATAATAAACTTCAACATCTCTTCACCTATTATAAAAATAGCGAAATATTTTTCAAGTTCAATAAAAACCATAAATTTTAGGGGAAAAAATCTATAGAAACTTTTTTATTTTTAACCCTATAATGCCCGAATTATTTATGTCATAAGATCGTTAACACAACAATGTTTGCATTGAAAATAAGCTTTTTTAAACGTCACTTAAAAGCCCCAATGGGCGTTATAGGGTTAAGCAAAGTTATTATTCTAGAAAAAATCTTATAAAATAAGGAAATATTTTTCAAGTTAATTTGAGCTATAAAACATCATTTTTTAATGAAAATATAATATATATAATTTTTTAATTAAGCAAAGTTATTATTCATCCCATTATCAATAACTTTGCTCAATAAAAAATGCTGTGAATCAAAAATGAAAAACTTTACCTTCATCTAAATTGTGAACGCGAGACACCGACAGACTGACCACGCATGTCGAATGTAATAGGGTATCCGTAGGATGGATACCCTAATAGAGTATGTTACAATCATGTTGTATGGAGACATGCTTACACTATGAACAATTTTAGTATTTTACCAACAAAATATTTTTATATTAGCATAAAATGATAGAATGAAACGTGTGGAAAATGTATAACTTGAATTTAATACATCAATTACAAAGGTGCCATATAAATATTTATGTATAACAATAGATGAAGGGGTTTTAACTTACCCGAACATATTATATCATTATTTCAACCATAGATTAATCAATACTTCAAACTGTTGGCATTAGTTAATTGTTTATGCATAATAAGTACCCATTCATAGAAAAAATAGATGAAAGTTTTTAACTTAACCGATCATACTGAATCATCATTATTTCAACCATAGATTAATCAACACTTAAAATTGATGGCAATAGTACAAACAATTGCTTACCTTAATGTGTTACCAGACCAGCCAATGATCACCAGTTGTTTGCCAAATGCACCATAGAAATTACTATTGGAGTGACCAATGTGGAACACTAAAGTGTTAGCCTGGTGAACCCTGGCAGAAAGAAAAAAATGAAAAAGACTTACTTGCAATTTAGACATTTCCATTTTTCTTTATCATTCGGAGATTTTTTAGAGGCTGCGGCAGCCTGTGTGAGGTCAGATGTTCCGATGAAAGACCATCGATGGAAACCGGAAATTGGATTCGATGACTGAAGAAATTCATTTAATTAATTACTGGACAGTCAATACAAATCATAAATCTAACTAATGAAAAGAATTTGATATAAAATGTTAGACTCAGTTATCAATAGATTTCATTTCAAATAGTCTTGTATAAATGTAGTCTGACCAGTAGCTACTGGAGATATTGCTATAAAATTTATAATACTCCTCCACGTATTTTCATGATAACCGAAATGAAAAAATTAACCATTATTACAGTTTTCCAACTTCCATTTATGATGATGGATTATCCTTAAAATATTTGGATCACATTGAATAGCCGGAATTTCATTGTTTTTCTTATTAGTAAACATGACTGACAAGTGACATTACTAGTCATGTTCTCGGCCACACTTTCTCGATTTAAATCAACTTTCAATGATTTAAATCAAACTCCTATAACATTGTAGTAATGCAATTTATCAAAAAAAGTTGATTTAGTAAGTTGAGAACATGACTTAAAATACATTATCATAAAATGCACAACTACCTATTGGATATAAGGACAAATGTACCATATACAACAATAGTTATGTTTTGTGCTAGCTTTAATTTAATAATTAACAGTTAATAATTAATAATAAATGATAATTATAACAATTGGTGAAACAATGGAAGGTTACTCACTTGTCTTCTCAGCTGTGGTTTCCATGAAGAGCAGATGACGCACTGCTCCGCCGCAGACACATTCAAGAACTTGCATAATTTACAAGGCCATTTCCTTTCTCTCTCGCCAATGGACGTTTTCCGGATTGCGCCGGTCTTCGACGGACTGCGGGAGAGTGGCGTCGGTGGGTAATCGTCACTATCGGTCGACTTGAACAGGAGATAACAAGCAGTTTTTTCTAAGCAGATTTGATTTTTTGAGCCACGTTTATTTTCATCAATGTTCAATGGCGATTCACCTTCGGCCATGCCAAAACACAATCTGCAAAAGAATCAAAACTATATTTCACACCAAAGGAAATTGTTTTCATATACAATACAACTCATAGTTAGCTTGGAAATATCCTAGAAAATATGTAGATCTAATTGGGAATCAATTAACTTTTACCAAAAATAACCAAAAAACTAACTGTTTACCAGCTGACTATGCCAGAAATAATATTGTTTTTCCATTCATTTGTTGTCCCCAAACCAAAAATAGTTTTAACTCATTATCAGGCCAAGTATCATATTAGATCACATAACACAAACAAAAAGGCACCAACCCTGCCAGCACGTTTGAATATTATAGAACATCACTTCTGTCCAATCAGCAATGCTCTCTGGCTATGATGTCAGGGTGACTTGGAGGATTAGTGAGTAAGACTGAGAGGGCTTCAAATTTTATTGTCACCTCGAAAGTCGAATTTTGAGCTTATCCGCTGCGATTATTCGAACATTTAATTTATCTTGACCTTAGTAATGTTGGTAAGTATGCTATATTCACATATTTTCCCATCAGTGCTTGTAATAAGTTTCAATACAATTAAAAAAAATTTGATTAATAGAAGCCGACATATTAAATATGATCCCTTCAATTATCGTAATTATCCCGCTTACTTGAAACTTTTTAAAAATTGCACATAAATAGAAATATGTATTTTCAAGACTTATGATCAAATATAAAAAAATCTGCCTGTTTAAAGGTTTAAACGGGTGTATTTCTGCAATAAAAACTTAAAAAGAACACCAAAAATTAAAGGTCTTCAAGAAAATAAAAAATAGATTTTGGCACCCTGCTAGCTGACTATTGTTCATACAACTAGCTAAAGTTTTTTTTAAATTACCATTTGCTATACTTTTTTATAAGAAATACTATTTTTGAAACTTTAAGATGAACAAAAATTTGATTCATTCATACCACATATGTTGATTGTAATAAAAGTATCTTGAGTATGGATATATTAATAAGGGATTAATAATTATTGAGCTCTTTTCAAATTGAACAGATTTTTACAAATATTTTAATATAATTTAATAACCCTTTATCGTTGAATATTTTAAAATATTAAAAGTGAAACAATGAAATAATACTAGTAATCCACGAACCGGACGGTTCAAATGTCTCGCGACGATTCATTCAGTAACTTAAAAAAAAATTCTCT
>JARUHE010342234.1:0-10418 GCA_031471125.1 Archaeomysis grebnitzkii | reverse complement strand
TTATTTTAGATGTAATATTTATTTTAAATTTAATATTTATTTTAGATGTAATATTTATTTTAAATGTAATATTTATTTTAAATTTAATGTTTATTTTAAATTTAATGTTTATCTTAGATTTAATTTTTATTTTAGATGTAATATTTATTTTAGATGTAATATTTATTTTAAATTTAATATTTATTTTAGATGTAATATTTATTTTAAATGTAATATTTATTATAGATATAATATTTATTTTAGATGTAATATTTATTTTAAATTTTTATATTTATTTTAAATTTAATATTTATTTTAGATGTAATATTTATTTTAGATGTAATATTTATTTTAAATGTAATATTTATTTTAGATGTTATATTTATTTTAGATGTAATATTTATTTTAAATGTAATATTTATTTTAAATTTAATGTTTATTTTAGATGTAATATTTATTTTAAATTTAATATTTATTTTAAATTTAATATTTATTTTAAATGTAATATTTATTTCAAATTTAATATTTATTTTAGATGTAATATTTATTTTAAATGTAATGTTTATTTTAAATTTAATGTTTATTTTAGATGTTATATTTATTTTAAATTAAATATTTATTTTAGATGTAATATTTATTTTAGATGTAATATTTATTTTAAATTTAATATTTATTTTAAATTTAATGTTTATTTTAGATGTTATATTTATTTTAAATTTAAAATTTATTTTAGATGTAATATTTATTTTAGATGTAATATTTATTTTAAATTTAATATTTACTTTAAATTTAATGTTTATTTTAGATGTAATATTTATTTTAAATTTAATATCTATTTTAGATGTAATATTTTTTTTAAATTTAATATTTATTTTAGATGTAATATTTACTAAAAATAAATATATATTTGTTTTAAATAAAGTATTTATTTTAAATATAATTTTTATTTTTAAATATAACCTATTTAAAATACAATATTTAATGTAGATTTGGATATAAGAAAATAATATATGTTTCTTATGTGATATATATTAAAGTTGCTATTTGTTTTAAGGATAATATTTAATTTAAAATATAATTTATTTTAAACTTAATATTTATTAAATATAAATATATTTGTTTTAAAAATAATATTTGTTCTTAACATGTTTTTTTAAATATAATATTAATTAAATCTAATTTATTTTAATATAATACTTAATTGGAAATATCATTTATTTTAAATATAATATTTATTCAATATAAATATATTTGTTTTAAACATATTTATTTTTATAATTATAATGTGATATTCATTCTAAATATAACATTTATTAAAGACAATGTCTATTTGTAATATAAAATTTAGTTTAGAATATAGTTTTTCCTAAATACAATATTTAATTTAGATATAATATTTACTATAGATAAAAATAACATTTTGAATATAATAACATAATATATGTTTCTTATGTAATATATATTAAAGTTGATCTTTACTTTAAATATAATTTTTAATCTAAAATATATTTTATTTTAAATATAATATTTAATCTAAAATATAATTTATTTTAAATATAATATTTATTAGATATAAATATATTTGTTTTAAACATAACACTTATTTTTATAATGTAATATTCATTCTAAATATAATATTTATTAAATATAATATATATTTTTATTATAATACTTAATTTAAAATATAATTTATCTACAAACATAATATTTATTAATATAAATATATTTTTAAAAAAAATAATATTTCTTCTTAACGTGTTTTTTTAAATATAATATTAATTAGATATACTTTATTTTAATATAACACTTAATTGGAAATATCATTTATTTTAAATATAATATTTGTTAAATATAAATATATTTGTTTTAAACATATTTATTTTTATAATGTGGTATTCATTCTAATTATAATATTTATCAAAGACAAAATATATTTTTGATATACAATTTAATTTAAAATATGTGTTATTCTCAATACAATATTTATCTTAAATGTAATATTTATTA
Source organism: Archaeomysis grebnitzkii (assembly GCA_031471125.1). Taxonomy (NCBI): domain Eukaryota; kingdom Metazoa; phylum Arthropoda; class Malacostraca; order Mysida; family Mysidae; genus Archaeomysis; species Archaeomysis grebnitzkii. The sequence continues at coordinate 8,432 of JARUHE010342234.1, read as the reverse complement.
AAGATAAATATAATATATAGAAAATTATGATTGATAAACTATAATGTTTATTAAAGATAAATAAAATATATAGAAAATTATGATTGATATCTATATTAAGCTATAATGTTTATTATAAATTAAAAAATTAAATAAACTTTTGTTACTTTTTCACCAAATGATGTTCGTTATCCATACCTTGGCCCGTTTCAGGGCTAATTATTAAAAAAACATCAAAAAAATAAATTAATAAAATTGATATGCAGCCAATTCCGTTTATTGTGGCCATCGGTTATAATGGTCAACCGGATAAACCGTCCATATCTACTGAAACGGAATCAAATGCTATACATTACATATAAAGTAGCTTCGTGTATTGTGGCCAACGATCCGCTTATACAGGACAATCTGTTTTTATAATTAAAGTAATTCACATTCAAATAAAATAACACTTGAACTGTGTTGTACCAATTCATATTAACTCTTTAACGGCTGAATTATTATTACCCTAAGGTCTGCAATACAACGAAGATTGCATTGAAAATAACCCTACAATTGTGACTTGTTTGCTCCTACAGACGTTAAAGGATTAAATGGTAATTACAAGTAAATAAAATTACCAAACTGCATAAAAATGATGTGGACGTTTTATGATTTCTCCGTTTTATGATTCTACGTTTCAAGAGTTTTCCTGTCAATAGATGGCGTTAGTATCGTCTTTAATTCACAGTCATTCATCGCCTTGGTTTTGAAGGAAGAAGTTCGTCTATTTATTGCTCGTAGGGTATTTTAGTTTTGCCAATTCACCCCATAATGGCAAAAAAGAAAAAACTTAACAATAGTGGAGAAAGTGCGCTTATTAGATAAGACGAAAATTTATGAACCAAGATCAACTGTTCGTTAAATGGTAATAATTTTAGAAGTTCCAAAGTGAACATTTGTGGATTTATTACAAAATGAAGAACAACTTTGCATTGAATTAATACAATCTAAGACCACAAAAAGGTAGAAACCTGAAATATAATTTTTTTTAAATCGTCAAAGGAAGATGTGTGAGAATGACTGGTCCATTACTAAAAAAAAAATCAGAAATTTTTGCTGAAGAGTTAAACTATCTATAGTTTAAAGCGACAGACGGATGGTTGAGTCCATCCTTGGGTGCATACTCTTTGGCTTTTCCAGAGTGAAACTTCTGTCTGTTCCAGAACTCAGGTTCTTAGTGCGTGTAACTCTCTCACTCTCTACCAGTTAGTCTTGCTTGTTGACTGGCTTGGTATTCATCCGTTGATTTTCCTCCTTGGTTTTGGCATAAAAAAAGAAAAAGTATGTGAATCAATAAAATTTAAACTTGCCCATGGAAAGAAATCTTAAACTAGCTAAAGATTGGAAATTAACAGAATTAATCAAATTACTGCACAAATGTTCTTCTTAATAGTTCAAAAAGGCTATGAACCGCGGACCAGTGCTATGCTATGCTATGCTATGCTATGCTTTGCTGCTATGCTATGCTGGGCGAACATGTCTATAGGGTCTATAGAAAAATTGGTGGTAATTGGCAATCAGCCAAACCGCGATATTTCAAAGGAATGTTGATGAAATTCTTACCTGTAAAATATTTGTCTAATAAAACTGCATGAATGACATTGTATTTTTCCGAATGGCTGTTAATATGGAATAAAAAACTACAAACAAGTAAAATAAAAACTTTGTTGTTAGCTGACCATTGATCAGCGCATCCAAACAAAGCTAACTTCTAAAATAATAATTTGATATTTCTGCCGCCGAATACTACAACAGCCCATGGACATGGGAGAGATTAAAAATTTTAAAATGGCATACCGTGAAGAACAAATTAAATTTACTCTAGAAAAAGTTTAAGATTCGCTTCTGATTCCAGAATCAAGTGCAAGGGAAATTAGTGACATGGTAACACTTGCACATGCAATCCAATTTCTAGCGTGAAGTAGCGAGTAAGACAATTCAAGACTTATAATCACTATGGATTTAAATGACTTGACGTACACAATCTGTTGGCGACAGCGCTCTTTGTCATTGTAGCTAATGTGCTGTATAATATTCTATAATAAAAAAAACAAAAAAAAAACATGCTTGATTCTCTTGTCCTCCCACGCAAGAATAGCAAGTTCTCCAAATACATTAAAATGATCATCAACTCCTCTAATAAAAGTGCTTAACTGGGCTACATCACAAATGATAGTTAACTCTTCCAAAGCTAAAGAAAAGAAAGTACAAGACTTGACAAGATCTTCCAGTTGCCGAATTACATCTTGAGAGAGTTCCTCGGTCCGTCTCGTACTATTTATTTTGATATAGCAATTTCTTTCAATACTTTTATTACCAAGACGTTTGCAAATATTTGTAGACAAGGGTTAACAATTTATTCTCCATCAGAAAAAGGCTTCTTTTTTTCGCCAACTGTAAAGCAATTTCATATGACGCTTCTGATATTGCCAAGTTTTCACAAATTCTTTTTACTAACGTATTTTGTCTTCTTCTGATTTCATTCTTTTTCTTAGTAACATATTCTTTTCGTAACTCAGAACCAAGCTTCATTCTTCTTTCTATATTAGTCTGTTGCTGTGTTTTATAGTGTCTATTAAGATCATGTTTTTTAATATATGAGTTGGATTTATGATATTTTTGCCAACTAATTTTATAATATAAAATATTATCCCGCTGCAGGGATGCAATGCGCTACCACTAATCATACAATGCACCACGTTTGACGCATGCGCCGGAGGTTTGCCACCACTGATGTATAAATCTAATAACTATTAAAAATAGTAGACATTTTAAAAGTATTATAAATATTAAAAATATTAAAGATATTAACAATATTAAAAATATTAAAAATGTTAAAAATATTAAAAATGTTAAAAATAGTAGACATATTATAAATATAATAAATATTGTTATTATTATAAATAATAAACAATGAAGGTGAAAATGAAAAAAATGATAAATCGAAAAGTATTATTGGTTTACTGTCAAAGTATTTTTTTAATGTTTTATTAGCTTTCAGATTTTCTAGTTTGTTGCTTTTTGATTTATTTATTTTCTCCATTTTTTTTATTTATTTTTCAAACTTTTCAAATTTAAATTTTTTATTTGATGTTCGGTGAATGTTTGTGTATGTTTGTGTATGTTTGTGTATGTGTGTGTATGTGTGTGTATGTTTGTGTATGTGTGTGTATGTGTGTGTATGTTTGTGTATGTTTGTGTATGTTTGTGTATGTTTGTGTATGTTTGTGTATGTTTGTGTATGTTTGTGTATGTTTGTGAATGTTTGTGTATGTTTGTGTATGTTTGTGTATGTTTGTGTATGTTTGCGTATGTTTGCGTATGTTTGCGTATGTTTGTGTATGTTTGTGTATGTTTGTGTATGATTGTGTATGTTTGTGTATGTTTGCGTATGTTTGCGTATGTTTCTGGAGAAACAACATTGGATATGAATGTTTGTGTATACAAAGTTAGCAAAACTTTCACCATAGATGACAGGTCAAAAATATTCGACAACTTCCAAATAAGCTTTCATGCTGTTTGTTGCAAAACTTTGTGACGTTCCAATAGGATTTTTGCTTTTTTGTATCACTATTAATTATTTTTTTACACAAACAAAATGCTATTTTTCCATGCAGAAAAAAACTGTAATTAAACACCCTCTTATTGTGGATTGCTGATACCTTATTATCACGTTTTATTTGTTACTATAATTTTATTTTGTTTTTTCATGGTTTGTTTGATATATTTTTTCATTGTAATAAGTTTTCATTTTTGTTATTGATGAAAACTATTTAATTTTCTTAGTGCTCTAAAGATGCGTTATTATGACTTATTCAATATGTAAAAAAACGAAATGACCATAAAAGTAAATTGAAACGGGATAATAAATGTAAATCATTCAGTGAAATACAAATATAATATTTTTATACTATATTTTTTCTTTAAAGAACAAAGCTGTTTTAATCTTTCATTATAAATATATTTTTTTTCCAAAAATATTAAGTCCGATTATTATACAGTATAATAAGTTTTTTCAATAACAACGAGTTATTATTAGTTTATATCATTAAATGTTTGTTAATTGTATAACATATTATTGTACAAGACATTTGTGATGATGTTCAGTTAATAAAATTACACAAATATACACAATGTTTTTCTGAGATCTATTTTTAAAGCAATTTATAGAATGTTGTTGCATACAACAATAATAATAACAATAATAATAGCTAGTAATTAGTTGAAAAAACATAAACTAAACTCAAAATTGAAAGTAAAATGTTTAACTTGTGCCTGCCTATTACTTATGCACGGAATTTATAATGTATAATGTATAATGTATGATATACCTAAACGGTTAGGGCAACAACCTAGATTATGAAACATAATGTGAAGTTAAGCTTAAGACTTAACTAAACAATCATTTATCGTTGAAACACGAAGACTTTTCAGGGGAAAGAGTATACGGATGTGGATCATAGTATGTTCATCCCTACTTATATTTCTCTAAGAACACGCTGAAGTATTGTCGGACAACCTTCAAGTAATTTTATAAACACCGATGAAAATTCACTTTAACGTGTGGCTGGAGGAGTGACTTCTGACCGGCTCAGAGAAAAACTAATCAAGCATTTGACCTCTTCATTTATCGTAGATTCAAACTCGTTACATGCAATAAATATGTTTTGTAACACTTTAACCGTTTCGTGTAACACCGGTAATACATAAATCTAAGGGCTTACACTATCTTATGTTTTACCAGTAATACAAATTAAGTTAGTTATGTTCTTGATTACACTATACATGTAACTAGTTACCTGTATAGTGTAATCAAAAACATAACTAACTTAATTTGTATCACTGGTGAAATATAAGATGGTGTAAGCTATTAGATTTATGTATCACCGGTGTTACAATAAACGGTTAAAGTGTTAATAAAGTTTTATAGCAATAATTATTTATGAATTAAAGAGATAAAGCCATTACAATTACATGGATGAAAAAACAAAGTTTAAACAAAATTATTGGATAAGGAAAACTGATTTTGTGACGATTCTTGAAAACTTGAAATTTCAATTCAAATTAAGACTTTTCAATACAATAAGTTTTCAAGAAATCGTACACCAGAAGTTTAATTGCTCGTGAGATAAAATATAAATTTCTTATTAAACTTTTACACATTCCCTGGAGCCAAGAGTCAGTGCAAGTTTCTTCGTTTAAATTAATAACGAAATAATAAGTTGCCATGTTATTATCGTGATCATTCTCATTATCATTATCATTCTCATTGTCATTATCGTGATCGCTATACTACAAGTGATCAAAAGTACCTTTAATGGACTTGACGAATTCGTTGCAATAAAGGACGAAAAGTTATAATAGATAATAGATAATAGATATCACTTCTTGATTCACGCAACATTTTTGGTTCCGGCAAGGACAATGAGCGTCCAATAAGGGTTGTTTTGAAACTAACTTCGATGTGTTTTACTTCTTATGATGGTAATAATAATAATTTCTTTTAGTATTCTTATTATTATTTTTATAGTAATAATAATAATTACTACTGTTCATTTTATTATAGTAATTATTATAATAATAATTATGCTGATGTTGAAGGTTAACAGTTATGGTTTAGTCAAGACAAAATGTTTATATTTTTTAATTTTCACAAACTATATTACAAAATAAAAATAATTATTATATTGATAAGCTTGATATAGCATGTAAAATCATTGAAGACAATGATTTTATGTAAGTTATGTTTATATGTGTATAAAATACTGTTTTTGTATATATGTGTATACATAGTTTTTACATACGTTATGGCAGTCTTAAACATGTCTGTGTATAAACAAGTTTTTGTAAATATCGCACTTTGTGGCAATAAATCCTTAATTAAAATAATAATTGAAAAACATATTCATAAAATTATTAATAAAAAAGTCAAAATTAATTATTTTTAATTAATATAAATTTTCACAAACAAAAGCCAAAAACATGTTTTTAAACTTTAATATTTTTTTGCAGAAAGACACAAAATAATGATTTTAAAAACGTCGTTATTATTGTTAAAAAGAAATAATGAACACGTTTTGTTTAAAAAACATTGCTTTAATAATTTGAAAAAAAAAACTTTTCCCCAAAGTGAGACGCAATGTACCATAACGACAACAACGATGCCGGAAGGAGAACGCCTTAGTAAAACTCGCCGTCTCGCTTGTTTGACAAAACAAGATTTGAAACTACTTTTAATTTCATTTTTCATAACACAATAACATCTGCGAACATAGGTGAACAAAAATAAAAATTACTTCACAATATTTTTCTATGATTAAAGGACTACAATTAATAAAGAAATTGTTTTACTTATTTTTTCATTTATTTTCAGTAGTTGCAGAAAACACGTTTATTGATAGTTTTTACTATCTGTATATTATATATTTGTAACCTTAAATTCCTTGACAGTTTTCAGAATACAACAGGTATGTGCAGTAAATATACATTAACTCCCTTATACAGTACATCCATAAATTGTGTTTGACCTCATAACGTAATTTAATGCAATAACAAATATAATACATTAATCTATTAAAATCATTAGTTTCATTAGAAAATAAAAGTGTAAAAACAAAATTAAAATCATTTTTTTTGATACAATAAATCTTTGTAATTAGTGATAGAGAAAATGTTTATATTCAAGATAATTCTCCTCCAAAGTTAATTCATAAACATGCGTGAAAAATAAATTGGTGCAATTTGGCAATAATAATATAAATGAAACGATTCAATCGAGTTTATTTAAGTAGTGGAAGGCAACAAAAGATGTCAGATGATAGAGAGAGATAGGGCAGACAAGTCTCTGCCTTATCTTCTTAGGCTCGACACTTCTTTGTTCTAAGACTTTCCTTATTCTAGTAACTCGCTCAGGAACACTTCCATTACATGTCCGGTTTCATGTTAAATATCAGATTATGACTTGGGTCGCTCGCACGCACGCACGCACACATTCACACATGTGCACACAACCAATGCAAGTAATCGATACTGCCAAACAAAAACGTGCACACATAAATATAAACGTTGTATTATGTTCATACATATAAACATGCAGATGCACACACGTACGTAAACGCATACAATCACAAATACAAGTATAGCCAACAAGATAGAGACACCCACAAACACTTTGCCTGGAGATAGATAGATATTTAAAAAAAATACACGAATTTATATGCAACTATCAAAAGATAGAGCGAATACAAATAAAAGTACAACAATAAACAATATGTTTTTAAGTACTTGTATGTTTTTTATAATAAATAAAAGAAAACAAAAGCCATAAAACATAAAGTTTGAAAACTTAAAATTCTGAAAGTGGACTTTTGATTTATGGTTGTTCTTAATTCATAATCATCAGAACTTCTCCACAAACTCCATCGAAAAAAGATAAGCTCTGTGGATTGAAACTTTTCCGCGTTTATTCACAGCATTAATATTTCATTATGAGCTTAGGTCATTACTGTGGGTTGGATTTCCACATTTTGCTTTGCGTTGAGTGGGTAATAGAGGAGCGTATTTCAACCATTATGGTTTGTTAATCTCTTTAATTTCTCATTTTCTCTATTTTTTGCATAAATGTTTCGCATTTTGTTTGTTTAAAACAATTTATTATATTCCATGATAACATTTATTTATATAACAAAAGAAAAGCACACATGCATTTATTTTTTAACAAAACAAATGCATGCATTTTTTAGCAAAACAAATGCATGCATTTTTTAGCAAAACAAGTGCATGCATTTATTTTTTATTAATAAAATGCTTGCATTTTATTGTCAAAGCAAATGCATGTACTCGTTTTAGCTAACTAATGAATACATTTTTTATCAAACCAAATGCATGCATTTTTTTTATCAAGGCAAATGCATGCATTTTTTTAGCAAAACTAATGAATATATTTTATATCAAAACAAATGCATGCATTGTTTCTTTCCATATCTTGCAAGTTTATAAATTAGCATTGATTCAATAAAAACAATTTTCAAAAACGAAATTAATGACTATTTCATTGTCAGAAACAAAATAATAAATTGTGAACTGTAATTAAAATTCATACCGTAGATGATTTTCATCAACATCACAACTATGATAAGAATATTCAAATGAGTATATAAACCTACAGATGTGTACCATTTAAACACAAATTTCATTAATGGTAAACTGTTTAATAAGTTCATTATAACTTAAAAACATTTTTTAAATCAGTCTAGTTTCTAAAAATAACAATTACTTAGCCATTACTTACATATATACATACATGTCATTGCCTATATACGTACAGCTTAAAAAATATTTCATGTATAAGTTCATTCAGTGCCATGAGATCGTATGATACTTTATACTTAATATATATACTGTATATATAT
>JARUHE010342223.1:0-10418 GCA_031471125.1 Archaeomysis grebnitzkii | reverse complement strand
AGGTTATATTTACTATAATATTTACTTTTTCCAAAAGGGGCTCCCCATATTTCAATGCATTAAAGCTTTTTATAAAGCCATTTGCCATAACAAATTTCTATTAATGCTGTCCGTCCAAAATAGAAATTGACCCATTAAAGTTTTTATAAAAGCTATTTTTGCTAAAAACTATAGAAAAAAAAGGGTCTGTGTTGGTAATATTAACCGGAGTAAATTTTAGCCTAAGTCTTGTTTAAACATATTACTTTGGCTCAACTTTACTTTAGATCCCTTAATCAAATCTAGCAACTTCACAAGAAAGTATTATCAATTTAGAGAGGTTTTTAGTTGTTCAATGTAACTTTTATTTGTGATTTATGTTAGGTTAGGTTATGTCAGGTAAGGTAAGGTACTATTTCATAAAATAAATGAAAGATTAATGTTTTTCATATTCAGAACTTTTAATACTTTTTTTTAGTAAAGTTTTGCCATTACTTTAATATGGCATCTATTTCAATAGTTTGTAGCTTAATGAACATATTTAATTATATGAAAGTTTTTATAAACGCTATTTTTGCTAAAAACTCTATAGAAAAAAAGGGTCTGTGTTGGTAATATTAACCAAATGCATTCTTAGGTGCAATAGAACATGCTAACAAATAATTAAAAAGCAAATGAAGTGAAGAGAAAGCTTTATAGAAAACAAGCAAAAAATGGAATGGAGACATACAACCTCCTCTTATGAAGTACACACATCGACTGACGTCCTTCTTCAAATTTAGAAGTAAGATGTACGTAGGGTAAAAAGTTAAGTAAACCTACAGTTTAGCCCGCCTATCAATATGCTTATTTTTTTTGAGAAATGTTAAATATTTTCCAAAATTACTTCTACTAGCTTATTCTATATCACTATCGCTTTCGATTGATACTCATATGTTTATATTTTGATGAATATAACACAAGTAATAGCCTAAATAAGTAATTTGTCAAAGATTATGCACAGTTAACTGGCCGGCGTACCAACCGTCGGGATGACGTCACATTTCAAATTTGCCTTGGGTTATCTTTTTGCTTCTCCATAAAACAGTTTTTAAGAAAATTTCAACATCATCGTGACCCACCAAACAAAACCTAACCTGACTTTGCTCCTCAAATGGTTTTCGGTGGACAAAAACACATTAGTCTAACCTACATTTGTATTTCACACCATCTTGAAAATGAAACAGTTGGTACGCCTGTCCTTATCAATGGTGTACAATATTTCTTCGATAAATGCGGTAATTTGATTCTTTGATTCCATAAGTTATATTAATCAAAATGTTAAGAAAAGGACATAAATCAAAAGCGATAGTGATATACAATAAGCTAGTATAAGTAATTTTGGAAAATATTTGACATTTCTCTAAAGAAATAGGCATATTGATAGGCGGGCTAAACTGTAGTATTATCAAAAATTAACGCCAATCCGTATATTTGAGCAAATTTTCACATTATCGTGACCCACCAAACCTAACCTGACTTTGCTCCTCAAATGGTTTTTGGTGCCAAAATGCACTCTTTTCATCCTGTTTTTGAAGAAATACTACAAAATATAGGTTTCAAATTAGTTTAATACAAAACTCCCAAACTCTACCACTGGTGCCTCTACTACAGTACAGTGGGCAGTGGCTCTACCAAAACAACTTTTCAAGAACATTGATCAGAAAATGGGCACATTAGGTAGGGATGTTCAAATCAGAAATCGCTATGACCAGGGTGTAAAAACTGCCCTTTTTGGGTGTGCACTCGCACAACCCAATTTTTTTTAAATGCACTCTTCAGTCTGAAATAAACATCTATTCATGTTGGCAAATATATGGTAATAGTAAACCATATGTAGAACAATTATAATTATCTTCATCAAAAATAAATAAAGTGTACTTACATTTATCATTAATTTAGTAAATAAATACATATAACATCAACCAATCAGGAAGCATAGATTTTCTGACCATCAGAAGCTTGTGAACTTTACTTTTTTCTCAGAACTTTTTGTTGCTGCACTTTTATTTTTAAATGAAAATTATAATCATTGTAATACCAAATTAAATAACTACAAGAACTGTAATTTAGAGCATGTCATATGGTATTAACTAAAACAAAAGTATAAAATTACAGTGATACATATAGCACTAATTACATTTTAGTAACTTGAATTATTTTTCGCAAATATCAGAGGCTTGGCTGGTTAACGCCAGCGACATTATAGACATTAAACATACTTGTTTTAGATGCACCACAATGTCATTATAGGTAAACTTGTACAGAGTTGAACTTGTTCTGTGCATGTATATAGAACTTGCTTTGTCAGTTATTTGTAGTAGAACATAGGTAGAAAAATTTAAAGTCTGGTTAAATACCGGTACACCAAATTTTCCTAAATTTCTTGTTACAACATTTAGCAACCATTGGTTGTCCTAAGAGAATACATATTGTTTTAACATTTTGATCAAGAGTTTTTGCACTTGGCAACAAAAGCAAATAACAAGGGTTGATTCAAAATGATGACATCCTTGAGGGTATAAATAAAGTCCTATGCTGCACATAAATAAATTATAAAAAGAAATTGACGTCACATTTGTAAAATTGTATATACGATCGACAACATGCAAGTCCCTTCCCCCAGAAAAGGTATGTGAAATCTACATGTATTATCCGTGCATCACGTACCTGATGTACCAAACGTGCATGGACAAAATATGTATGTACTTGGTTTGTTTTATTCCCCAAATACGTATATCAACGACTCGATATGTGTGTTTAATCTTATACTTAAATACTTCCTTTACATATTTACATACATTTCAAATACATTTTTTTATATTCACCTGCATGATTATACTTACAAGAAAAGTGAAGTAAAATCAACTTATCGAAATGAAAACATTGACAGACTACATACTTTAAATTTGTTTTTGGCTTAAATTAAGTCAGACTTGGATGTCAATTAGTACCCTTAAAGTTCACATGGATTCAAATTTTTTATAGAATTTATTTTTATTGAAATAATTGACATTTGTAAGAAATATAGAGTTTGAAAGATGTTTTCTCCGACATAGCTTTTAGTTTAAATTTATTTTAGTTATTCTTAATCTGTGTCTGAAAGAGCGGCTACTATAACTGACTTATGTTGTTGTTGGTGCAGCAGATGATTTGTGGAGGTTTTTTAACTAAATTTTGAGATTTTTGTTGAGCATGTCAGAGGCGAAGCTATACTAAGGTGTTCATTTTGAGATTTTTGTTGAGCGTGCTAGAGGCAAAGGTCAACTAAGGTGTTAGTTTTCCTTGTTGGTGTGTTGATATATTCTTTAAAAGGTGAGTTGCATGTTTCATCAGAACATATTACATTAAAAAAAATAAAATTATAAAATATAAAATTGTAGCTATTCAATAATTACAAAAATTTAGAAACTTTAAAATATGATGATACAGCCTTTACTCATGCTTATTTTATCAATAATGCTTACATTTGAATAATTTTTAGAAGTAATCAAAATGCCGAAGAAATTCAAAGGAGAGAACTCGAAAGCCACTGTTGCTAAGGCACGCAAGGCTGAGAAAGCTGCTGAAGAGAAATCAAAAAAGGATCAGGAAGCAGATGATCTTTTTTGGAAAGACGATGACAAACATATTGCCAAAAAACTTCAAAGAAAAGTAAGTTTTTATTTTCGAGCATATCAGTGCGAATCTCTACTAAAGTGTTAATATTTTGTTGTCTCTGTCGCTTTCTGTTTTACAGATTACAATTATCATTTATATTCTCAAATAAACTGTAATTAGGTGTACATTATAGGTTTCCTAGTTAAACATTTTGGAAAAACTTGCAACTATTAAGGTATGAAGGTTTTATGATTTTTTTTGTGGAGATAGCCACATTTTTCCATATTCAAGGAAACATTCATTTTTTTGTTTGTAGACCTACAGTTATCATTTTCATATTTCAAATGAACAGTTATGAGGTGTATGTTAAAAATTCACATGTGAAATTTTATTAAAAAACTTCTAATTATGGAGATATGATGGTTTTAATGCAGATTAATTATTTATATGGGAAAAGTAATTGTACATTAAATTTGACTGTAGATTACTACAATCAAATTTGATTATGGATTAAAATTACTTACAGGCTAAATTGTAATTTATCTTTGTATACTGAATGTACTAAATGAGAGAAACTTCAGCTCTTTTTTTGTCTAATCTTTTCTGTCTACTATTCTAGGAAGAGAAAGATCGTAAAAAACAGGAAGTCTTGGAGAGAAAATCTGCGAATAAAATGCTAGCCGAGCAAGAATTGGAAGAAATAACACCCAAGATAATTGCACCAAAAGTCACGGTATTCCAAATCGAAAAGGACAATGAAGAAAGAAAAAAGGAATTGGAGAAAATGGAGAAGGAAGAGCAAAAGTTATCATCTAATGACGAGCCGATTGTTGAGAACCTGAACCGAGTTGAAGCAGACATTGTTTCTGGGAGTGGCATTGATGGGGCTCTTGTGGCTTTAAGGTGAGTTTACTGTCTTTTGTCTAGTTGGTGATATGAAGTAGACTTCAGTGTTACTTCTTTGGAAGCATAAGTGTTTCAAGTTGTTTGAAGTTTCTTGGCTATCATCACTTTCTACTAATATCAATAGTCATTTTGGATGAGCATGCATAGCGAAGCTCTACATAGGCATAGCATTTCTGATGTTGCCGGTGTTAGACAATGACTTGAATGCTTATATGTCATCTATACTGTTAAAATTTCATTTCATATAGGCTTGATTATTGGTTTCAATATATTAGTAGATTTTTTTATTTTTATTACTTATTATCTACATTATTTCATTCAGGTGAATTTTTGATTGCAAGAGTTTTTCTCATTTTGTAAAACATGTTTTGATTGACATTTATGATTGGGAAAATAGAAACTTTTTTTAACAACATTTTTTTGGTTTGACTTATGCACCAATGGATGGAAAATGAAGTATAGATACAATCATACATAGTCTCTAAGGGGAATTTTTGATTGAAAGATGTTTTCCTACTTTGTAACACACTTCAATTGACATTTCTGATTGAGGAGATATAATATTTCAATTTTTGGTTTTATGTATGCATCTATGTATTAGAAATGAAATATACATGAATAGCTGCTAAAGTGAATTTATGATAAAATGACGTTTCCTCAAGAATATAAATATTTTTGATATTTTTGTTACTGAATGAATGGTCATAAGAAACTCGTGGATTACTAGTTTTTATCGAGCGTGACATTAGCCAAAAGCTCTATATAGGTTTTATTTTTCTGTCTGCATCAGCGTTGTCTTCGTTGTCGTCTGCATCATCACCTGCACCTAAAAATGAATTTATATTAAACAGCTTTATTTTAAGTGATACAGAGAACTTTCAGAAAAAAAAGTTGTTTGTTTTAACCTTCCAGCTAATTTTTTCAAAAATCAACAAAAATAGCCAAAAAAAAACCCTCATTTTTAAACTCTAAAAGATTTTGAGCAAAGTTTTTTGTTTTTTGTTTAAAAAGTTACAAAAAGTTTAATTGAAGAAAAGCTGTTTATTATGACCATCCAATCAAAGTTGCTAAAGGTATTTTTTTTGAAAAACCCGCCTTTAAAAAGTTATAACTGTGGAGCAAAAGTTGAAAATTTTTTTGAAGAGTTACAGAAATTTTGTTGAACAAAAGTTTCTTATTATGGCCATTTGACAATTATTGTAAGGAGTTATTTATAAAAAATTATATTTACGTTATAAACAAAAACAGAATTTGTGGAAATAGCTTAATTTTCACCAAAAGTTTAAAGTTTTTTTTATTTATTTTGTTGAACAAATGTTGTTTATACTGACCATCTAACCAACATCACCATAAATAATTTTTTCATACAATAAATATTTATTGAATTATAGCCAAAATTACAATGTTGGTTTACTTTACGCGAAATTGTCTGTCATCTATGGATAGTTTACACTTAACATGTCTTGTACATTTATTATATTTTTTTTATATTTTATATGTTTTTACTTTTATCTAATGTATATGTTTTTTACTTTTATATTTTGAAATGTTGGTTAAATTAAAGGAATCTTCTATAATTGTTATAGCTTAGTCTTTTAAGAAGATAATGAATCTCTTCAATGTTTGAATATTAAGGTATATGATTACATAGTGATGGATGGATAAAGATAGAAACAACAGGTTGAGAAAGCCTAGAAATGCTTTATTAGACTCCTTTAGTAATTGTATATTGTACTTTGGAACCTTTTAATCTTGAATATCTTCCAGTTTATGTGTCATACTTTACCCTATCTATCTAAATCAACAATTTTTGTATTTATATCTATAATTTTAATCGCTGGTCCCTAAAATATATTGTTTATAAAGACTACGTTTTATTTGATTTATATTAAGAATGATCAATTCATAATATATTTTTGAAATTGTTACTATTTAATCATGCCCCAAATTTTTCTATATTTCCACACAAAATTAAGTTTGTTTTTAACATTAGTTGTAACATATTTGAAATCTTTATAACCAAAGTTTGTCACCATAATGAGTTATTAATAAGATAGAAATCATAAATTTTTAGTTCACCAGTACACATTTCATTAATAATTGAAAGTACTTTCATATTATTGATTTTAATATTTTTCTACTCAACTAGTATGGCCGATGGAGAGTCAGACTCCCGTCCAGAAATGCGGATGGCAACTGCATTCAAGTCGTTCGAGGAAGAGAATATGCCGCGGTTGAAAAAGGAGAATCCAAAACTACGACTTTCGCAGTTGAAACAATTATTAAGGAAAGAGTGGCAAAAGAGTCCCCTGAATCCTATTTTTAAAAAGCATTTATAATTTTTTTTCTGTTATGTATTTTAATTTAATTTTTGCATTTAAATGTGTTGAACATTTTTCCTTTGAAAATTTACCTTTTCTTTTAAATTTCAAAACATTTTAACATAATTCAAAAATGTTTAATTTTGTTCATTACAAAATAAAAATTTCATAAAACACCTTAATTTGTCATGCACAAACGATTAAAGCATGCATGGTTTGGTGCATATATTTCAAGCAATGCCACTGTATACATTGAAGTCATCAGTTGACAGCAAATCCTGATCCATTTCATCTTCAGAAAAAGCAAGAAGTCGCATGTCAAGGGAATAAGAAGCATGATGTAGCACAGTTGTATTGTGTTTGACCATTCAAAAATGTATTGGAGCTGCCAATAGCCTGCTACTAACAGGTCTGGCCATTTACGTTGAACAACATCATGAAGGAGATGTAGAGGGTCTTGGTAAAACTTCTTGATGATGATTGTGTAATGTGGTGTGTACTCGTGATAAAGAAGATGGTTGATATGACATTGGGTTGGGAATTTTGGATACTTCCATTATGATGACAGCAACTTTGCTTCTTGATCGTGCCCATAAGCCCAGGACTCATCACTAGTAATCACTGTGATGAGGAAGTTTGGATCATTACTTTGCTTTTTCTTTACCATGAGCAGCTTTGGTACAAATTTCACTGATATAATTGTGAAGCCTAAATCCTATGCTAACATCTACCTCATCTGCAAGATCTTTGATTGTGATTGAATGATCCTTCATCATATGTGTGGCCATCTTTTTAAGTGATATATGCGGGCCATTGCTTTGTCTCCTTCGCCCAGTTAAGCTTGGAAGATCAATCCCACCTGGAAGTTTCCAACCTTTACACAATATTTGATACAGTAATATTGTTCAAGTTTTTCCGTCAGTTGGTTGAGAAAATGCAACCGCACTTACATACACTTTTTTATCAACTGATGGCCTCTGAGAGTGGCGAGAAATTCATGCATGGACATCGGGTTTGCCTATACACAGTCACTAAACCATGCTTTCCCAACTTCAAAATAAAGTTAAGATGAATGTGATAATGATTATAGTAATTACATTATTGTTATTGATTAACTAATCTAAATAAATTTAATTTCAGTTTAAACTTAATTGAAAATAATATTTAAATGTGCTTTAATTCATCCATTCAAGAAATATGTCTATGATAATATTTCAATGTTTAAAGATTTACTTTGGTGTGTTTTTATGATTTTTAAAAGATTAACTAAATCAAGCACCAGCTCCTTTATAGTGTATATGCGAGTCATATATCATAATATAATTATAATTAGTCAAAAAATTGTATACATGCAGTGTATATTAGACACAAGAGAGAAGTATAGTCTACATAAGCCATGCCTCATTAATGCTGTACCTGTGAGATTATAAGACTTCAAAATTATAATTTTTTTTTGTTAGTTGTGATATAAATTTGATATTTTATAACTAAGAAATTGTGTAGTGTATAGATGTTATGTTCAATTAGTATAATATCGAACATGCTGTAGGGGAGTGCTCTAGATAGGTTTTGTCTTTCCATCATAGGCATCTTCATCATCTGGACGTCTATTGGTATTAAAGATTGCTTTATTTGAAAAGTTGCAAAGAACTTTCATTAACAAAAGTTGTTTAGTATAACCCTCAAATCAATACTATTCATAGTAATTTAATTTTTTGTAATATTTATGTAATTAAATAAAAAATAAAAAATTTTGAATTATGACCTTAGTATTGCCAAGAGTAATTATTCTGAAAAATTGGCATTGATTGAGAATTTGTAAAATGATATTAGTTTACTTAACACGAGATTGACATTCATCTATGGCTAGTTATTGTCGAGCAAGTGAAACGAAGTTGACAGTTGTTACCATTCCGCAGTCATTGTCTATGTTGTCTGTTATATTTCACATTAAACAAAGTATTCTTTGCTTATGCATTAAACTGCTTCAAACTTGGTGCATAGATGCTATATGACAATACTAACTTCTTCCCTATAATATGCTTTGGTTTATTAAAGTATCCATCCTATGGATACCCTATTACAATTGGCATGCATGGGTCAGTCCGTCGTCGGCGTCTCACGTTCACAATTTAGGTGAAGGTCAATGTTAAAAGTTTTTAATTTTTGATTTCACAGTTTTTTTTTATTGAACAAAGTTTATAGATAATGAGCTGAATAATAACTTTGCTTAAATAAAAAATTCTATATGTTTTATTTTCTTTAAAAAAGGACGTTTTATAGCTCAATTAACTTCGAAAATATTTCACTATTTTTATAAGAGGTGAAGGTAAATGTTGAAGTTTTTTTTTTTTATAAATTTACAATTTTTTCTTGAATAATAACTTTGCTTAAAAATAAACAAGTTTCTATAGATTTTTTCCCCTAAAAATGATGGTTTTAATAAACTTAACAAATATTTCGCTATTTTTATAAGAGGTGAAGACAAATATTATTATTTTTTATTTCACAGTTTTTTAGAAGTTCAATTAATCTGTAATCTAGGTTTTTGTCTTTCATTATAACCATTTGTTATCTCTGGTTGATGGATGTCCTATTATATCCAAAATTTTTACTATTCTATGCTTTTAATTTTTTTGTACTAACAATAATTTTGTCAAATTTCACATACAAAAATTCGTTAAAAATATTATTTGAAGTGTGGAAAAAATTATTATTTATCAATCACCTCATCAATGTAGCTACTAAACAGTAGCTTGGTGATTTAGGCATCATAACTAGTTTTAAGAAATTTATGTTGAATAGCAAAATAAAATTTGAATATTAATTTTAATAATGATTATTGTAGATCACATCAACCTTACCTTAACATGATATTAATTTATTCACCAAATCTTATGTTTTTATCATAAAATGTGTGTTCAAAGAACAATAGACTAAAGAAAGTAAATGAATCTCACATGTTTAGTGAAAATTAACAATTCTTTAATTCATTCAAAGTAAACATTCTTTTTAAATCAAAAATACAAAATTTGTAAATCAAATTTTTATATTCATAAAAACAACTATTATGTCACAAAAATAAGTTTGTATAACTTTTTTTATTTTTTAGTAAACATTAAAAATTAAGTTCATTTTATTTTAAGTATACATTCTTTTAAAATTATGAACAGAAAATTTTATTTGTCATATTTTGAACAAAATTGATAAAACACAAAGATATCATTTAAAAAGTATGAGGCTTAGAAATAAAAAAGGAACAATTGAAAGGCCTGCATTTTGTTCTAAGTCAATGAAAACGTGGTCCATATAAGAATGACAGAAATCCAAACTGTGTCCAGACTTTTCATTATATTTCATTCACATGCTCGAAAAACTTAATGTTAGAAGACTGAGAGGTAAACTATACCAAGTGGTACAACAGGTCATTAATATTTGATGACTTCTTGAACAATGGCCCTATTAAGTTCCTTTTCTATTCACTCTCATTTATAAATACAAAAAATCATTTTCATGTTGAACTTTGTTCAAAATGTCGTACATGGATGGCAATTTTTATTTTATAAATACATG
>JARUHE010342222.1:0-18531 GCA_031471125.1 Archaeomysis grebnitzkii | reverse complement strand
TACATACATACATATACATATATATATTTATGTATATATATACCATATTTGTATATATATTCTGTTATACATACTTTATTAAATTTGATGGACCATCTATTATTTATTAGTTTTCTTTCAAACTTTCTAGTTTTCTAAAATCTTTCTTAAAATCTATGGGTAAGGAGTTTATGTGTGTTTGGTTGTGCGTGTGTGTAGCTCCTGTGGTAATTCTGGAAGACAATCCTTGTGCCTCGAGTTGGTTATGGTAGGTCAAGGGTTCAGACAAAGGCCAGATTTTACGACAGGGCAAAGGGCTTGATGGGCGATTTTTTTGGTTGTTGGGACCAGGTTTAGTAAGAGGCTGGCATGAAAGTGTAAGTACGGACTCTTTAAGGGGAACCAGAGTATACGAAGTTCGTTATTATCGACGTGTGAGCGAATTGAGTCGAAAGCTCTATATTTAGTTAGGATTTCTGCCATTGTTGCTTTCGTGGCTGTCATTTTCGTTGTCCTTGTCGTCGTCCGGACCAAATTTTTGTAGTTGACTTTAGAGCAATGTTTGGTAGAATGAAATATAGAGTTTTTAATCGCAGTCATTTTTTATAAGTTTTTTGTGTATTTTGAAAAATGTAAAAAATCAAATGTTTACTTAGAATACAATAAAAAATCTTCATTTTCTACAACCCTTACTAATAAAAATTTTACACAAACGTTTACTTTTTGATATAAAAGCTGTTGTATTTGTGATCTTAAAGGAATGTATAATTAGAATGAAATGAAGATCTATTTTGCTAGTTTTACTTTTAACTTACGACCAATGTGTGTGTATGTATTTGCCATAATTATTTAGTTACTTGAAACTTCTCAATTATTTTGAACCGAAACATTTCTATGAAATTATTTATGATAAACAAAATTTGAATAAAACTTTACCTAGGCAGAATTGACCGATTGTTCAAATAGATTTCAATCAAACGGTCAAGTGAATAAGAAATAAATGCATTCGACTTCTTCAAATCAAATGTTTTTATAACCCTTTGACAACAAACTTTAACTTCGAATCATTTTCAAAGCATATGAAGTTCAGTTGTGTCAAATTAATATTTATTCGTACTTTCCGACAAACAAACACATACATAAACAATCAACGAATGGATCAAACAAAATATGGGGGACAAATGTATTTAAATTTATGTTAGGTCTTTGTTTATTTCTTAAGCTCAGTTCGACATCTTTAACTTGTAAATGTGAAAACTGAATAAAAGTCCTGAGAAATTTCAGTATAGTATCATTAAAAACAAGATGGTAAAAATATTGTAAAACCTACCCTTTCATGATTGACTATAACCATATAATAATTAAAATATTTTATTTTAAAGAACAATAAATAAATTTATAATCTAAAATCTCAAAATTATGTAAAATCTTATTTTTCTCAATATTTAATTAAATTTCGTACAGTCCGAAATTGGGTCTTGTTTTTTGTAGAAATCATGTATCAATGTTTAATAATACACTTAAATCCAAACAAATTAGCCAGTTATTTGAATAAAGTGTATGTTTATAAGAAATAGTATATTCTTATAAAGTGAGGGAACATCAAAGAAAATTGTCAATATTTTCCACACTACAGATGAATAAACAAAAATCGTTAAGGTGGAACAGAAGGTAAAAGCCTGAATATCTGGTGCGTTGTCAACAAGCATAATAAATAGATGGTAATACATCACGACTGTTTATACTTGACTAACTTTTATGTCTAAGTTAATCAAATTGACATCATTAAATTGAATAACCTTTGTTAACACTGCACACTTTTTTTGTTGATTCAATCAACTTTCTTGAGATTCAATCAAAATCATATCACATTGTACCAATAATATACGTTTTTGACTGAATGATAAGACAATGTTCACTACTAACAAAGGTTAGTCAATTTGATAATATCAATTTCGACTATCTCAAACATAAAAAGTTAGTCAAGTGTTTCAGTGTATATACTACCCTGAAAACATTGAATCGTACACGAATCTTTTACGATATACAGTAGAGATGTTAATAATATGACTTACTCCTGAAAAAAAATTAGGTAATCATGATAGAGCTTAATTAATTTATTGTGTAATGTTTATTTTTTACTTAGCCTATTAATTTCTATTTATTCTTTTATGTTATTATTCTACAATTAAATAAATTTGAAAAATACTTTTGAATTTTAAAAAATAAGAAAATTCTTCTTCATTTAAACGTATTTTCAGGTTAAACAAAAAATTTGGGGAGGGGGGGATTATTCATAAAAAATACTAAATTATCTTATGTTACTTTGACCCATGCGTTCCTTATAAAAAATTTACAAAACCGTAGTCCAATTCAAGAACTGGAAAGTATGGGATTTACTCTATTTTATCTTGTTTTCCGATCATATATATAGGCTTCATCGCAGCAACTTATTTGTAAAATTACATTCATAAGCGAGTGGTTAAAAGTCACAGGTTTGTTTTTTATCAAACAAATAGCCTGAAACCCCGTGAATATCATTATTCTAGACAACCCGTGTGAAAATCCTTCATTAAACCATATGTTTGGTTTTTGCATAATTTTGCCTAATTATTCATTCTCTTGCCATGCGTCGACATTTTTTACTCTTAGAGCTCAAGTGTCGGACTTTCGCCTGCCATTAGCATACAAATGGCATCTATGTTAATGCTGGAGTCAGAAAAGCAAATTTATACATGTGTTTGCCATGCTAATTTTTGTTGGAAAATGTCCACCTTTAGATTTTGTTTGAATTTTTATGATATTGCACTTTTAACTGCAATTTATGTATTAATTATGCTATAATTATTATTACATTTACCTTTATCATTATCATGATTGTCATGAGGATTGTTATATTTCTTTGTATTGTTATTATTGTTTATATTACTATCAGGCTGGTTGCTATTTTTGTTTTAGCAATTGTTGTATTGATTACTATTATACTAACTTGTATATGATTAATTTGTACCATTATATTTTCTTTACTTTTAATATTTTGTTTTGCTTCTATAGTCACCAATGTAAGTTATGTCGTTATTTTTCATTTGATATTGAAACGGAATATATAAAAACAAATTTAACCACACAGAGTTGTTTTCTTTCCTAGTTAATTTTTAAAGTCCACAAACAAATAAATTCCAAAAGTTGAGAAATTTAAGTTCTACAAGAAAAATTGTCTAACATAGGTTGTATATAGCGAATAGTTTTACTTATTATCTTGAATAAAAATTTTATAGACAATGTGTAACATAAGAGTGTTCACAAAAACAACACAAATGTCATTATTTGAGAAAAAAAGAATCTTACTGAACATATATTTCGTTGAATTAATAGTTCTTCTTTTTATCTCATTTATTCTTTTTTTAATATAAAAAATAAATAAGTTTACTTGATAATTTCACAAGTTCACAAGTAAAAAAACTCAAGTTCTGTAAGCAAATTGTTGAAAATATGTTTTATAGAACTAAGTAATAACAAGAATAAACAATTTTGTTCAGTCAGTGAAAATATGTCATATTTTTAAATTGAGAAACAAAGGTAATTGCTTAGAGTTGTTTAAAATTTTAGTTCTTCAATTAATCTTAAATAAAAAATTATGTAATCTCAAAAATAAAATATTTTGAAAAAACTGTGACTAATTTCTAAAGTGACAAGAAGTCTAGCAGCAATATGGAAGACTCAATTTTAAAAACTGAAGTTATATAAAGTCATCACAATTTTGCAATATTTACAAGACATGTAATTCCATTATCAAAAGCAATTTTATGGTCTGAAAATATCTATATGACTTAATTTGTATATATTCAACTTTATATGCTGGTAATATTAAATATTTTATATCTTAATTATTGATAATAAAAAAAATGTTTATAGTATACTCATAGAACTTAAATGCTAATCTATCTCAGGGGAGAAATATTCCTATGGTTTTAGATACATATTATTTTTAGTTTGATTGTAAAGTTGACATGCAGGTATCACATTGGTACAATGTGATATGATTTTGATTGAATCACAAGAAAGTTGAATGAATCAACAAAAAAGTGTGCACTTTTAACAGAGGTTAGTGAATTCGTTGGTGTTAATTTTGACTATTTTAGATATAAAAGTTAGTCAAGTGTTTTCAGTGCATTTATGCATAACATTTCATTAATGTGTATGATTCAGACAAGTGAAGATATTTTTTTAATTGTATAAGACTAGTTTGATATTACTACACTAAAAGATAAACCTAATACGGTTTATTCAGAAACCCACACTTAAAACAATAAGATAACCGTTTTAGATTATAGGAATAGTTATGCAAAGTCTATAGTTTACAGAAAACGAACTGAGTGTAATTGCATATTCATTTATTCATAGATCATAATACAATGCATTTCATAAAATGTTAAAATCTGTTGTGTGGACAAAATTTATTGGAAAAAATATTCTAAGACCAGTAAGTTTAAATGTTATCAATGATAAACCACTGTCTGATGAACGCTAGTTTATGTCTTTTCAGGCATTAATGTGAAGGAAATTTTAAACTGCTGCCCTCAGCTGTCCAGGGGTCGCTCTTCAAACCACATGAACAATGGAGCCTTATCTAACTGTACCATCCTCATCCACAAAAATAGATGGCTCAAGTACGCTTTCATAGACTTCATTTTGCTTCGACAATTCATACTCTAACGGTATCTTAGACTATGAAAGCATACTTGAACCATCTATTCTTGTGGATGGGGATGGTACAGTTGGATAAGGCTCCATTGTTCATGTGGTTTGAAGACCAAGCCCTGAACGGCTGAGGGCAGTAGTTTAATACCTCCTTCATATTAATGCCCGAAAATAGCAATATTTTCACATTGCCATCCCTGGAACACAGGCAGTTATTTGTTGAGTTTCTTCAGGTATTCCATAATCACCATCATGAGAGAGTAACCTCTCCAGCTCCCGTAACGAGACAAGATGAGCTTTAGGCAACTATCCAAAAAATAAATATGGCCGTTGAGGAAAAAGCAACAACTCTAAAAGCAGCAGATATGAAAATATTGCCCTTTTTTCTATAAAAGAAAATTGGTTTGGCAGACATCCGGTTGCTTCATGTAGCTGATCTCCATCAAGACTCTCCATCCATGAACCTTGGGGGCATTGCATTGATGGCAGGATGGGTTCTTAAGAATTTCAACCCCACATTCGAACATCCCAATTGGAATGACTTGATGAAATCCATACACCAACCTGAATGCATGGAGAAGTCCCTTATTGAGTTTCTTCCAATCATTGAGGGTGACCCAAACAATTATAGTACTATATACACAACTCTAATGGAATGTATACGTAGCAGTCAGTCTCCTACTGTCATAGCGTTTGACCTGCCAATATGGAAGAAAGCAACTCAAATAGTCTTACAGTCTGATCTGCCTATCATCATAAGACTAGGCGGATTTTATCTCCTGAAAAATTTCCTGTCATCTATATAGTGCGTAATTCTAATTATCCTAGACGACTATATTAAACTTTGTTAACTCCTAGAAGGCTGATATGCTGGCATTGGCAAATACACTGAAAATCTGTTTAAAATAATAGATTTACAAATGATCCTTGGATGTTTTCATCAGTCTAAAAATGTTAATATAAAAAAAATAATAAAACTAATATACAGAGAACGATATCCACAGTCGGAGTCTCACCTCTGAGTTTGTTACTTTTTTCTCGAACTGTGAGCTGCCCAGAAGATGATACAATGCTTCTTCTGCTACCAAATCTACGATTCCAGATAGGCAACCAGCAACTTCAAGCCCCAAAGCATCTTCTCGTCTGATAGCTGTCTCCATCAAACTCCTTTTCAGACGATCTTGATGGCAATTGTCAGGTGAACGATACAACTTCCTTACTCTGTCTCGTTTATAAAAAAAAAACATTAATATGTCTATAATACTGTTATGTATATGGTATAATACATCATGTTTAATCAAGCAAGTATATAATTAAATGATTTGCCTCTAGGTTTTACATAACTAGAAATATGTTTAGCTTACCTGGGTGTTTTTCCAGTGCTCCAATATTGGTGCCTTCGTTACAGAGGTTACAAACATCACGGTAGACCAGGTGTGCTGATAGGGCTTTGGATATGGAGCAGCTGGTACTTGAAGTACTTGGCTTAGACAGTACCCAACGTCTTTTCATCCCTCCTGGTCGTTGGTCCAGAGTATCTTGGCCTATGGAATAATAAATAACAACTTTATAATTTTAATTTAGGTCACAGTACGGTATATATTGTGTAGAAATCTTAGAAGGTGCAATAATACTCACTGAATGATAAATCTTAAAAAACTTACGATTTTCATTAGATATTCTTTTCGAACTATGATACAGCTCGATTTCGCACTCCAACTGGTATCTCAGCTTTGGATCATCTATGTTTTTCCAGTTCGCGTTGAGTCAGCTCAATAATCTTGAATCATTCACACTTTCTGAATATGATACTGTGGAGTAGTATTTTCTGATACCCTTTGGGAGTGACTTTTTAAAGCTTTTGCATCTCAGTCTCAGGGCCACCATAGATGAAACACCTCAAACTAAGAAAACATTTGGTATTATATTCCATAAAGACAATTTGATAAGCAATTTTCCTTGTTTAAAATACACACATAACATACATATTAAGTCCAAACATTAACATTGCGTGTAACTGTCAACAGTAATCTTGAATTGAATGGTTATAATCAATTTCACACTTTAAACCCTTAGACTAACATTTTATCAACAATGAGTCAATTTCGGTCAAATCATAATTAATAGCTGGAATCAATTCAGAAGCCTCAAAAAAAAACTATTTAGCACCCCAAAAGCTACTATTGGCCAAATATTTGTCTTCATTTTTTTCGCCTGGGCCCGCCAGGCACCCCAACTTTGATTAGCTCTCAAAAGTTTTGCCCTAGGATTTGGGCTTGGATTAATTCAGAGGTGTTACTAGACACTAAGACTAGACTAAGAACACAATGGCGAAGAAATCTTTTGGTCAAAATGTTTTTCCCAGATGGACAAAAATATTGCTAAAATTCCCTAACTAGTAGTCAACATCTTTTCTTATAGTAATCTAACCGACATTCGGCAGAATTTCAGGAGTCAATAAATAACATTTTCTACTAAAATATCGGGAAATGCAGAGTATTAATGTATCTCTAGAGTCTAGACTGAAAATTTACATCATCAAATGGACTAATCTTTGTTAACGGTAAACAATTTTTTGTTGACTCAATCAACTCTCTTGTGATTCAATGAAAATCGTATCACATTTTTTGAGGGTACGTGATGTTTGGTTATAAGTTTGTAATTAAGACATGTGAACCGGATACCAACTTGAATAAAACGTTTATTTCAAGAGCGTGTGTGTGTGCTTGTGGGGTGTGTGTGGGGGGGGGGTGTATATAAGTGTGTGTGTGTATTTGTGTGCGTGTGTGTTTGTGGGGTGTGTGCGTGTGTGCGTGTGTGGGTGTGTGCGTGTGTGGGTATGTAGGGGTTTATATAAGTATGTGTGTGTGTGTGTGTGTGTGTGTGTGTGTATGTGTGTACGTGTGTTTGTGTGTGTATGTGTTTGTGTGTGTGTGTATTGGGTGTGTGTGTAACACAGGATATTATAGAACAACATACGTGGCTTTACATTTAGTTTGTTGTGATATCCAAGAAAACATATTGTTCAACTTGATTTAATTTGAGCGTCACATACATAAAGAAATAAACACGTATATATGAGCAGTTAATATGTTTTCCTTCAAGGAAATTTCAATGGAAATTCTGAATAAACACAAAATGTTATTGAAAACAAATGACATACGGCGCAGTGGAATACACTAATAAACATAGTTGAAAGAAATTCTAAACCACTGAAATGTTGTGAAATTTAGAAAAATATTCAATAGGGAAGAACAATAAAAGTTAATATCTTTATTTTACTTATTCTCTTGTTCTTTGTTCTTAATATTTCTAGGCTGGAAGGACTAGGCTTACTTTGTCAAACATTGACGATAGAGGGAGAAAGAGTGCGTGTATGTGTAAGATATATATATATACAGTATATACATATGAGTGTGTGAGTGTGTGTGTGTGTGTGTGTGTGTGTGAGAGAGAGAGGAAGAGAGACAGAGAAAGATAGAGAGAGATATATATATATATATAGATAGAGAGAGATAGAGAGAGCGAGAGCTAGAGAGAGAGAGAGAGAGAGAGATAGATAGAGAGAGATATATATATATATATAGATAGAGAGAGATAGAGAGAGAGAGAGCTAGAGAGAGAGAGAGAGAGAGAGAGAGAGAGAGAGAGATTGAGAGAGCGAGAGAGAGAGAGAGAGAGAGAGAACATACGAGTATAAGCAACATTTCGTTTTCTTTTTTACTACACTCAGTTAAACCTTTGAGATAAAGACGCTTTGTTTGTTTCATGGGCGCTTTAAAGTTTTGATTCTAAATCAGAAATGTCTAAGAAGTTGATGAACAGGCAGTTGTGGTATATGGTAGGATATTTACTGCGTGTAATTTACAATACCAAAAATATTACCAACCATAACTACTTGATTTCTTTTATAAAATATATAGGCTAGTAAAGTCAACTAATTTTCACAGAAAGCCATGATGCTAATATGTTGGTGTCATTCCTTAAATATGGTAAATACATTATGGTTTGCTGCCATCTGTCAGCCTTGTTTGAAAAAGAGGAGGGCGAATTTGATCAAATATATATTTTTATGCAAGTTTTTTTTATAATTTTATAAACTATACCAACAACAAAGAAAAAAATAGCCTAATGACAGAATCGAGAGAATGCAAAGAAGATATAATGAAACATGAAACTTTTTTAAACAAAATAAAGTTTCAATTAATTTCAATTGTATTGTTTTAAATTGTGTGCTATTATTGTTTGCAAAAATATTACTGTTGAACTATATTATTGGAAGAAATGTTTCAAAGTTTAAGAATGTTATAATTATCATATGTTATCAATTATTTTTCTAATTACTTTATTATTATTATCATGATAATGATAATACTAATTGTTATATTTACTTTATAATCGTTATTTATATTATTGTTTTTATGTTTGTTATTTTGTGTTATGTTAGAAGTATACATATTTCTTTCTGTCCTTGTTTCAGTAAGACTGTTGCTGTTGTTGTTTTCCATATAACATAACACGATTTGACAAATGGAGAATAACAGAAAAAGAAAATACAATAAAAGTCTAGCATCCACTGAAAATTTCCTCAAAACTCGGCTAAATCCCCCATTAACTTTATTTGCCCCTATTCTGAGGAGAGATTCCCCCACTCTTGCTTCGGTTATGTCCCTTATCATCAGTCTCCCCCCACACTAACGCTTACTAAGTAGGGTAATTTACATATTGCTGGACATTGGTTATTACAACTTCCATACACCAGACAAACATATGGATGTTTATGTAATAATATGCATAAACACACTCTCCAACATATATACGCACCCTATTTAATCCTAAAACACATACGCACATATATAATCAATTTATTTTAACTCTTTGGAAATTTATTCAACATTTGGCACAAAAACATTTAACAATAGGTGATTTTATTTGAACTTTCTAAAAATTTATGTAATACCTCAAAAATGCAAAAAATGTATGTACAAAAACTTCAAAAATGTAAACTTTATTGTAAGATAATTTTTGTTAACCATAACTCATTAAAGTCTTTAAATTTTTACAAATAGTGTATAATATTTTTAATTGTTAAATATGTATAGTGTATAAACTGAAATTTATATGTACTGTTCATGTAATACAAAAGCAATTATAAACATATAAGAATTCATTTAGTAAATAATGGTTCAGCATATATTAATATTTGAATGCTAACAATGGCGAAACATATTGTAGATTTTTAAATTTCAATTGTTTTTCCATGTTAACCTTAGTATTTGAATGATTCATACATTGATTATTTAGTAAGGGTTTTCTTGAAATGATGGTATAAAAATTAAATAATAAAAAATCCACATCATTTTACATTGGGCAAAAAAGTCTACACAAAAACACACAAGTAACAGCAACAAGAAAATAGTCCATGGGCCAAATTGGTTTTCAGGCCCCCCTCCCCTTCGACGCCTATGAGTATGGTATCATTTTATTCAATAGGGTCTAGGGAATTAAAAAATGCAATGTTCCCAAGAATTCATAGGGATGAACTCTATGATATAGCCGTATATCGACTACGGAACGAGGAAATTTTCACGCGTTGTGCTACCACTCTTACATAACACTGATCTTCAATAATGTTTGATTTTCCTAAAAGTATGTCACCCACTAACATTTAGCTGAAACATTAGCTGCAATTAGATTTTAAATATCTTAAAGAGTAAAAAAGTTATTTACTATTGTACTGCTATTTTTTCACTTTTTTCAAAAAAATTTTACTAAAGTTAGGTGTAAATGAAAAATATTCTAAACAGTTTTTTTTATTTGGATAATGATTAGGTAGAATAAGCTCTAGGAAAAAAATAAATCCAATTGGTTTGAGAAGTGATATAACGAGTTTGGCAGTTTTCGGCAACTGAACAGTCAGCTGACCTATTGTGGTGCATTGTAAGCTTTATGCTTCCACTCTTTATTTAACAATGATTTTAAATAATGTTTTATTTTGATGAACGTTAGTCATATGCTACAATTATGCATAACACATTGATAACTGCAATCATATTTCAAATATCTTAAAGAATAAAATAATTGTTTTGTATTTCATTGTATTTTTTCATTTTGTTCAAGAAAATTCTACAAAACTCATGTTTAAATGAAAAACTTGCTTATAATAATTATTGAACATAGAGCTTATTCTACATAATCATTATCCAAATAAAAACAAATTATTTAGAAAAATTTTCATTTACACCTAACTTTAGTAAAAAAAAATTGAAAAAAGTGAAAAAATAACAGTAAAACAACAAACAACTTTTTTACTCTATAAAATATTTAAAATTTGATTGCAGTTATTGCTTCAGCATGATGACCACGTCTTATGAAAATCAAACAATATTAAAGATCAGTGTTACATAAAGAGTGGTAGCACAACGCGATGAAAATTTTCTCGTTTCGTAGTCCATATACGGCTATATTATAGATTTCATCCCTATGAATTATTGGGAACATTGTATTTTTTATTTCCTAGAGCTTATTGAACAAAATGATACCATACTCACAGGCGCCGAAGGGGGTCATGAAAACCAACTTGGCCCATGGAGTGTACTACAGACCTGGAACACCGAAATGTCAATTACATAACAATGCAAGCTTTTCGTAGCCTAGTTATATATGCTACATAAGCGTCAATTAGGAAAAACAAAAACTTTCATTGCCATAGATAACTATACTACAGAAAGTTCAATGAGGGAAAAACAAGAAAGGCGTATACAATACAAACATCCATAGTATCGAACTGTTTTCTGGTGATGATGATGAATGCTTTGGTATAGTGAGTTGATTCGCTTCGCTCTTGGAATTCAAAATAATACAAACATTTCTTGCATACCATGATTGAAAATACTTGATATTTTATTTTCAAAGAGTGTTTTAATGGTATAAAATTACTGTAGATATTTTAGTCTGGACTTTATCCATACGTATTTAAATTGAAATTTGTATGTTTTTCAAACAAAAAAGAAGATCACGTTTTTGTGTGTTTTGGCGCTTAATGGCTATAATTTGTTTTGTTATATAGCCATGTTTTAACCATAACACTATTTAACCTTAGCATTTGTAGCATTACTCTGATCTGAGGTATTATGATTTTTGTTATTATTAGCGCATTTACAGTGAAATTTACAATATTTCATTTTTTTACAGTCCAAGCATTCAATCCAAGATTTGCAAGTCCCGTGAAAAATATAACCGTGCCAAGAGGTCGTGATGCGATTTTTACATGCAAGGTTTTGGAGCTTGGTGGTTTTAGGGTGAGTTTTAAATGAATTTGTTAAACTATTTTCTTGCGTTTATTTTGTTGTTTTATACTTTTATTAACATTTCCTTAAGTTAGAACAGCTTTTCACCAATTTATAATGATATGTTAGAGTAAAGGCTAACATGTGATTTTACAGTATTCATGGTAACGATAATAAAATTTTTCTATAAAAATTTCAAAAACTAAAAATATTTTACATATTTTAAATCAATTTTCTAGGTTGGCTGGGTTAAGGCCGACACAAAAGCCATTCAAGCGATCCACACGCACGTGATTACCCATAACCCACGTGTGCATGTGAGTTTTGACGATCACTCCACGTGGCACTTGACCATCAAAGACGTTGTTGAAGAGGACAACGGACCTTACATGTGTCAAATCAATACCGATCCTATGAAAAGTCAGGTAAGACATTCAGTGTTCACGTATTTTTGTTACGGTACAATGCTACCATACATAATTACGTCACGGTTTTCTAGTAAAGTAAAGAACTTGACGCAGAAAACAATGACAAAAATTTGTATGATATTGTATTGCTACCGTTCGCATAAATAACATAAATAACATAAACTTGTCTTGCCAACATCTAAATAGTTTTTAACATTAAAAAGTTTCTGATTTGTTCATAGTACAGTACAGTCGAAAGCACAATATTCGAGTCATTTTACTCCTGTCCCCCCCTAAAGAACGGCTCATAAGCTTCGCTTTCCTATGTTTGGCTACATCCTCCTAGCCTGGGCGCGACTTTCAAACATTATATGAACCTTTTTATTCAAGTCAAATGAAAATATTTCACATTGATTTTCCTATTACAGCAATTATAATTGTTATTATAATTGTTGTTATTATTATTATAATATTACCATTATCATTGTTACAACCATTATAATCTCTATTGCCTTTAGCATTAGTATTATCATTGTTTTAAGTATTTTAATAGTATCATTATTATTTCAATTATCATCATTGATGTTTGTTTTTAACCCAATTTGTGGTTCATGTATGTCACTTTAGAAATCAATTTATTTTATTTATATATATCACTTCAGAAACCAATTTATTTTATTTATATATATCACTTCAGAAACCAATTTGTTATATTTATATACATCACTTTAGAAACCAATTTATTTCTTCATATATATCATTTCAGAAACCAATTTATTAGTTCATATATATCACTTCAGAAATCAATGTTTTTGTTCATATATATCACTTCATTAATCATTTTGATTGTTCATATATATCACTTCAGACGCCAATTTGTTTGTTCATATATATCAATTCAGAAACCAATTTATTTTATTTATATATATCACTTCAGACACCATTTTGTTTTTTTCATATATATCACTTCAGAAACCAATTTATTTTTTCATATATATCACTTCAAAACCCAATTTATTAGTTCATATATATTACTTCAGAAACCAATTTATTTTATTTATATATATCACTTCAGAAACCAATTTATTTGTTCACATATATCACTTCAGAAACCATTTTTATTGTTCATATATATCACTTCAGAAACCAATTTGATTTTTCATATATACCACTTCATAAATCAATGTTTTTGTTCATATATATCACTTCATTAATCAATTTGATTGTTCATATGAAAGTAGAGCTATATTATTTTAAAAAGTATTTTGATATGAATTACTGGACTTTTGATTATTTATATCATGTGTGCTTTTCTGGTGCTCTGTATCCAAAAAATACGTATGTAAGTGTTTTTGTGGATAGAACGTACCAGGTAGGTGCCTTTTTAGTCCAGGTACATTTGGTACGTAAGTTACGTCTGGTACGCGTACGTACTTTTCTTGGGGAGATATGATTGATATTTTCATTTTAATTATATGAACGTAATCACCATTACTTCTCTCCATTTTGCCTTCTTATTACTTGACTAATTATTTATTAGTATTTTTGATCATTATTGTGTTGTGTATTGCAATTTTTTTTAATTTATTATTATTATTGTTATTATTATTGTTCTTATTATTTTTTTGATTTCGTTATTATTTTATTATTTTTATTGTTAATATTATTTTTTGTTATTATTGTTATTATTAGTTATTAATTATTATCATAGTTGTTATTATTGCTTGTATTACTATTAAATGTATCTTTATTATTATTATTATTATTGTATTTTTTGTTACTATTGTTATTGTTGTTCCTAACATTATTATTATTATTAGTTATTAATTGTTATTATTGTTTCTATTATTATTACTATTAATTGTATCTTTATTATTATTGTTATTATTATTGTATTTGTTGTTGCTGTTGTTATTGTTATTGTTATTGCTAACATTATTATTATTGTTATTACATATTGCACAGCATAAGTGTACTACGGGAGTTGTTTTATCATAGATCATTCATGTTTTCATATTTTAGTTAAAACAATATATTTTAGTTATTATTATTATTATATTACCTTTATGCAGAAAAAACGTTTTACTACTCATCATCAACTATGCACTGCAAATACTTGACTAACATTTTATGTCTAGCATAGTCAAAATTAACATCATCAAACAAAGGTTAGTCAATTTGATGATGTCAATTTTGACTATCTTAGACATAAAAAGCTAGTCAAGTGTACAACCAATTTCAAATTATTCAAAAACATTCTTTTTTGTCAATCATATTTATAAAAAAAAACATCTTTACAAAGACCCAATTTTATTTTCATTTTAAAAAAAATCTTAAACCTATTTGGCTAATGTCGCGATTTCAACGGCATTTTTTTGTTGATTCAATCAACATCGTATCACACTATTTCAATGTGATACGGTGTTGATTAAATCACAAAAAAAAGTTGATCAAGTAAACAACACATGCGGTAGAAACGCGTCGAAAGCTTAACTACTGCTAGTTTATTTTTCAAATTCTAGATTTAGTTGTGGTGCTATATAAACATTATTGTATTGTATTGAGGTTTTAAGGAAGTGTTACATCTTCTGATTCAACAAACAACGTACCTTGAATTAGGAACGCTTGGTGCAAAACAATATACTATCAAGCAAACAATCGTATATGCAATATCTAAATTGAATGAAAACCTTCATGTCAACGTCATTAAATGAATCGACAATAGCACAAGTGAGGTAAGCTCTATGTTATTTGAATGTGGGCTACCTCACTTGTGATATTGTCAATTCAAGTAAGTTATAATGAAGCCATAAGTATTTATAAAACTCTACCTACCAAGATGAATAATTTCATTAGCTCTAAAAATTTCAAATCATACATTGAAGAACAAAAATTGGAATGAGTGCTGCACCAACGGATTATTTTTAGTTGCTGCAAAGCCCCTTTAATCTGCCTGCCGAATGGAACAGAAAACTTTTTTCTGTTCAACGTTGGAAATTATTTGACTTTTGTTCATCAGTGACTGAAGGAAATTACTTTTACTCAAAAGTTTGTTTACCTAATGACAGATGATTGTAAATCGCGGAACGTTAGCGAAGAGATTTGCCATAAGGACAAAGAAATTTGTTTTTGTTTTTGCAGTTCCTTCGGTGTTTATAACTCGTGAAGCATTGTCTAAGAGGTTTGCTCTAATGTCGAAATATGTGTTGTTCGCTGTGTGCGTTTTTGTTTTCTGTCTTTGTTGTTGTTGTTTTTGATTCTGTTTAATTGCTGTGGTTACTTTTCTTTCTGCTGCTGTTTTTGTTTCTGTTTTAGTTGTTTTTTGTTTCTGTTTTTGTTGTTTCTTTTTTGTGTTGTTGTTTCAGTTTCTATTTGTTTTTGTTGTTGTTTTTGTTTCTGTTTTGTTTGTACCGCTAACAAAGCAATTTGAGTGATTTTAAATTTAAGCGCATATTTATTTACTTTGTTTTACATATATTTTTAGTTTACTTATCAAGTACACACTTTTTTTTAAACCTTTGTTCCGTTTTCAACATTGTTAACCAATATCAAAATTGGTTTATAACTTTTTAGTTTTAGATTTCAAAGAATGTTTACTTTTAATGAAGAACTATTAATCATTAACAATTTTCACTGAACACGAGAGATTGATTTGCCTCATCTAGTTTTTGATCTATTAGCTGTTTAGAAACTGCTACGCTGCCAACAGCTAAATCAAGGCTATCCAATGACATGTGCAACTTTTTCATAGTTTTATAACTTTTGCTACAGAAGAAAGTTTCCGGAGGCTATTTTTTGATGATCATTTTTTTCACACTTTTCCCTTATGTTTGAATCGACGTTGCTGAGCTCATTACAACTTTATTTTATTTTGCTGTTAACCATTACAAGGAACAAGCTTTAAAATGGACTTCACAATTTTGATTTTAAGAAGCTTTTTACTTCTCTATAAATAGAAAAGGTAAGTAAGGTATGATTTTGACCCAAATTATCCCAGACCACCCTATATGCATTGTATAGTCTGGGACTACATGCCTTAAAGACTGATTAAACTCTTTATCCTCCACTATGGATTATGGCTGTAAATCTAAACATAGAATTTCACCAATAAACCTAGTAACATTTGGAGCCTTTTTTTAATATTACATTTTATGTGAAGCCATGAAAATAAACAATAATCAAAACTATTTTTAATATTACATTTTGTTTGAAGTCATGAAAAAAAAACAATTATTAAAACTATTTTCAATATTACATTTTGTTTGAAATAATGAAAAAACAATTAATAAAACTATGTTTAATATTACATTTTGTTGAAGTCATGAAAAAAACAATAATCAAAACTAATTTTAATATTATATTTTGTTTGAAGTCCTGAAAAAAAACAATTATTAAAACTATTTTTAATACTATTACATTTTGTTTTAAGTCATGAAAAAAAATTAATAAAACTATTTTTAATATTACATTTTGTTGAAGGCATGAAAAAAAAAACAATAATCAAAACTATTTTTAATATTACATTTTCTTTTAAGTCATGAAAAAAAAACTATTTTTAATATTACATTTTGTGTGAAGTCATGAAAAAAAAACAATAATAGAAACTATTTTTAATATTACATTTTGTTTGAAGTCATGAAAAAACAATTATTAAAACTATTTTTAATATTACACTTTGTTTCAAGTTATGAAAAAAACTATTTTTAATACTATCACATTTTGTTTGAAGTCATGAAAAAAAAACTATTTTTAATATTACATTTTGTTTGAAGCCATGAAAAAAAATTATTAAAACTATTTTTAATATTACATTTTGTTGAAGTCATGAAAAAAAAAACAATAATCAAAACTATTTTTAATATATTTTGTATGAGGTCATGAAAAAAACAATTAATAAAACTATTTTTAATATTACATTTTGTTTGAAGTGTTGAAAAAAAAATTAATAAAACTATTTTTAATATTACATTTTGTTTAAAGTCATGAAAAAAACAATAATCAAAACTATTTTTAATATATTTTGTATGAGTTCATGAAAAAAAAAACAATTAATAAAATTATTTTTAATACTATCACATTTTGTTTGAAGTTCTGAAAAAAAACATTAATCAAAACTATTTTCAATATTAAATTTTGTTGAAGTCATGAAAAAAAAAAATAATGAAAACTATTTTTAGTATTACATTTTGTTTGAAGCCCTGAAAAAAATTATTAAAACTATTTTTAATACTATTACATTTTGTTTAAAGTCATGAAAATAACAATTATTAAAACTATTTTTAATACTATTACATTTTGTTTGAAGTCTTGAAAAAAAAATTAATAAAACTATTTTTAATATTACATTTTGTTTAAAGTCATGAAAAAAACAACAATCAAAACTATTTTTAATATATTTTGTATGAGGTCATGAAAAAAAACCCAATTAATTAAACTATTTTTAATACTATTAAATTTTGTTCAAGTCATGAAAAAAAAACAATTATTAAAACTATTTTTAATATTACATTTTTTCTAAGTCAGTAAAAAAACAATTATTAACACTATTTTTAATATTACATTTTTTTGAAGTCACGAAAAAAAATTAAA
This sequence comes from Archaeomysis grebnitzkii, assembly GCA_031471125.1. Lineage (NCBI taxonomy): Eukaryota > Metazoa > Arthropoda > Malacostraca > Mysida > Mysidae > Archaeomysis > Archaeomysis grebnitzkii. The sequence continues at coordinate 566 of JARUHE010342222.1, read as the reverse complement.
TTATTAAAACTATTTTTAATATTACGTTATGTTGTAAATCATGAAAACCCAAACAACCAAAACTATATTTGATATCGTATTTTATTTTAAGTCATGAAAAAATGTGATAATTAAAACTATGTCTTTATATATAAAACATATCTACATATATAACATAAATGTTCGTTATTGACAAATATTCATCAACATTTAATTCTCATGGCGTGATTTCTCGTAGCGTTGATTTTGATCTGAATTGAATTAATAAATATAATGTCCGGAATTAGTGCAGCTCAGAGCAGCTCACTAAATTGATGCAAATAAATCACTGAACAAATCACTAAATAAATCACTAAATAAATCACTAAACAAATCACTAAATAAATCACTAAATTGATGCAAATAAATCAAAATTCAATTTTCGATAGGCCTACTGGGGACAAGTGACCAAAACCGTCACTTGAAAATGCTTCTTTTCTCCAAATTTGTTTGGACTTCAACGTTGATTGGTTTTATAAAAGATGAATCAAAGTATATTTGAATTGTTAGGTTCAATAAATGCTAAATCTATACATACATATATACTA
>JARUHE010342211.1:0-10418 GCA_031471125.1 Archaeomysis grebnitzkii | reverse complement strand
AATAATTTTTTTCATAAAATAAATATTTATTGAATTACAGCCACGCGAGATTGCAGGTCATCTATGGCTAGTTTTTTATCGAACGAAGTTTATAGATAATAAACTGAATAATAACTTTCCTTAAATAAAAATAATTCTATATATTATATTTTATTTAAAAAAATACGTTTTATAGCTTGAATTGACATTGAAAAAATTTCACTGTTTTATATGATTTTACAGTTTGTTTTTTATTGAACAAATTTTATAGATAATGAGCTGAATAATAACTTTGTTTAAATAAAAAATTTCTATATAGTATATTTTCTTTAAAAAATGATGTTTTATAGCTCAAATTAACTTTAAAAATATTTCACTATTTTTATAAGAAGTGAAAGTAAATGTTGAAATTTTTTTATAAATTTACAATTTTTCTTTAATAACAACATTGCTTAAAAATAAACAAGTTTCTATAGACATTTTCCCTAAAAATGATGGTTTTAATGAACTTAGAAGATTTCGCTATTTATATAAATTCAATAATCTGTAATCTATGTTTTTGTCTTTTACTGAAACCATTTGTTACCTTTGGTTGATAGATACCCTATTATATCCAAATTTTATAATTATCATCTACACTTTTATAATTTAGTTTCATATAGAGTTGATAAATGGTTTTAATATATTTATTGATATTTTTATTTCGATTTATTACTTTTATCTTTGTTTTTCATTAAATTAACTTGAAATTTTTTATAAAAAAAATCATGTTTCATTTATGCACCAATGGATTGAAAATAGGGTATAGATAAATAGTCACTAAGGCGAAATTTTGATTAAATTTTGGTTTCCCACTTTGCAACACTCTTTTTGGTTGACCTAGAACAAATTTTTTGATAAAAATGTTTTTTTTCATATTTTGAAGTGTACATAAATATTCTCTGAAGTAAATTTTTGATTTGATTAAGGTATGTGTTCTCACTTTATAACATCCTTTTTCATTGGAATGGAAACATCATTTTTTTGTTATATTTTAGTTTGATTCATGCACCAATAGATTGGAAATAAAATGTATATAAATAGTCTTTAAGGTGAATTTTTTTGTGTGAATTTACTGAATGGTGGTGTGACATTTGAACTGTTTGGTTGTCAATCAATAGAAGTTTATTTTGATATTGAAAAGTTGTTACTTTTTAAAAGTATTGCAAGTTATTAGAATTTCACTCTACCCCAAATTTGTATATGCTTTGATGTTTTCAACCGAATAGGAAGTTATGTATATTTCTATTTGTGTTTTAGTTATTTAAGGAAGAGATTAAAAAGAACATTAAGTTATCTTTAAATAATAACTCTTATTATATTGCAGAAAAAACATAATTAGGGATATTATTGTTATTATTGGACAGTTCATACGGGAAGTTTGTTCATCCTCTATAAATTTCTTATTTATTAATTCTTTTTTATTTTTATTATGGTGAAATTTTGTGCTCAATAGAAGCTCTATTTTTAGAACTAAATAATAGTCTCGTGAACAACAATGTAGTAAAATGGTTTTTTTTCACAAGGGATAAGTTTTCAAATGTATCACAATTATTTTCATGTTTCTAGGTTAAGTGTTTTAAAAATGAAAAATCTCCTTTAATACTTGCAATTTTTCAGAAATAAAAGTATTTTATTTACTAATTATTAATTTTACATTAAACTGTCAATAAAATAGTTTTTAAAGTATTTTTATAAAGCACAAGCCTAAGCTCCTACATACGTTTTTATTTTTCATATAAATTAAAAAGATAATCTTAATTTTGTGCAGCCCATGTTTTTTACTTAAATACCATGTTTTCTTAGATTTTGAAATTTAATTCCAATTAACGTTCAGTTAATTTTGTTTATATATGGTTGTTAAACATTCGTAGCACATGTGTTACTTTTTTAATTCTAAATTTTAAAATTTTCTTTGTAGATAAAAGTAGACAACCTCTGAATTGGAGCAGGCAAAGTTTAAACAGTGATTCATCTTCTTGCCGAGAACAAGTGAGTTCATTTTCTTTATTTTTATTTGGCACAAAATTGGTACTATTATTTGCCACAAAATTGGTGCTATTGTCTTATTAGATGCAATTTTATAGATATATCACCATTAAATCACTACATTTCACTTGTATTTCAAATGAAAACTTTCACTTGTGTGGTACAAACCAGTGAAGTATAACTAGGATTGGTTCCATATACAGATGAAAGTTTTTATTCAAAGTTAAAGTTGTATTTTTTTATTTCATCATCATCTTACTTTTCACTTAACTTAAGCGTTTGTTTGATTGTGTGTGCATGCGTTTGTGTATGTGTAAATTTATAAAATCATAGTCTGATTTAATATATCCAAAATTTGTCACCATGCTTTTGAATAGATTCTTATTGGTCAAGTTAGATGTTTGAGCTCTGAAGCAAGAAGTGTTTATGTTTCACAGGAAGACACATTAAAAAATAAGTTCCAAAGAAGGATGATAATGTTAAACTATTTAGCCAAGGTAGAGCTGGAGGAAAAACTGATCATGGAATGGTAGTTCATAGTGAAAATGAATCAGACAAAAATCTGCAGAGCTTTATAACTGGTTGTTGTACAAATTTACATAAATTAGCTACTGCTAGTATGCCTTGTCTGATTCCACAACCCCCCAATGGATGTGCTTTAATAATTTGTTATCTACCTACAATTAAATTTTATAAGAAACAACATTCAATGGAAGATATACGAGCCCTATAATATACGTTATTCATGTTGCCTAAAATATATTTACAATAGTTGGCGATTTTTGGTCATTGTACAGAGTAGATGGATAGTAACCGAAACTTATGTGTTAAAGTGCTGCACTGTCAACTAAATTTACACTCTATACTCTGAGGGCGTTTTCTGCAAATATACTGACCTCTGTCGTGATAGAGAACAAAATTGATAATTTGATAGCATATACAGCCTAGAAGGAAACCTTATAGTAATTAGTTTACGGTAAGCTGAAATTATATACATAATATATTTTAGTATATATTTAGTATACACAGAATATGTTTTAGTAAAACTTCTATAGAATAGGTTTAGTTGTAAGCAAATTAATTATTAGCTTCTTTAGATTGAAATGGGCAAAGTTTAGTGGCTGTTTTTGTTTGCAAATATCATAATCATTTAAATATTGGCTATGGGCAAACCAGTTTTTTTATTATTTTTATTTGTTTCAGATTGTACATTTTTATTAATATTATTGTTTTCTTTCAGACTAGATATAGACATCATTAAAGAAACATTCAAGAAATTTACACAATTTACGAGGTAACATTATGAAAACCCAACATTTGATGCATTTACAAGAACATTTTTTCTGCAGTTTTATTTAAAAAGGAAAATTTATGAAAATATTTTTTGTTAGAAGATTCTCCACGACTCATTTTTGCATGAACAATCGTCCAGTTTAGTATTGTGACCTGCATTTGCATATTTACCCCTTTTTAATGATCTCTTGATTGTTTATCTGTTTTCTATTCTTCCATTGAACAACTTTTTATTTCCATTCAAATCTTATTCTGTCAACTTCCATTGCAATAAAATATGAATTAACACTTATCTCCATTAGATTAAACTTTTTGTTTTCCTTAATTTGAGCTCTCCATAGTATTCTATTAGTTCTTTCATTACTCTTATATTGCTTTGATTACAAAATTTTGATGTTCAACACATATTTAAAAATGCTAAGCAATAATGTGGGCTGTATAAAAATAAAAGTAAACATTTGATCTTTTTTTCCATTAGATTCTCTACCCTGAATTTATAGTTTGTAGAGCCATTCTTTTTCTGATAAAAAAGTCTCGTTGTTCTGAAAATAAAGTAAGAACCTCACCAAGCCAAATAAATTCATAAACACAGTATTATCTCAGTTGATAAATCTTTTTGGTCTAATAAAAACTGACTTTTATATTTGCTTCAAAAATATGTAATTTTATCCAGTTTATATGTTTAAATACAACCAAGACCAATGTTCAATTACTACTATGAAATATATAAATGTTGAAGGTTTTCTTTATTTAGGAAACAAAGATTATCTGTTTCTGGTAACATTAATTCTAGAAACCGAAAAAATGGGCGACTATCAAGGTATGTGCTATTACTTTTGATGAGCAGAGAAAAGTTTAACATAGTCTGCTTATTTTATGCAGAACTATTTATTTCTACATTATTCAAAAAAAATATTTCTTCAATTGAATCAAGGCTATGAATTGTGTACAAATAAATCATAAAATGAAAGAAAAAAGCTATAAGAGATAAAAGTATGTTTATTGACAATGAAAGTTTGAAGAACTAAAGTACAGCTCACTGAATGAACAAATAAAGGTTGTAAGCACTGGAGAAAAAAACGGTTTTTCTTATTAGTTTTTATAATTCCATCATAACTGTCTATATTTGCTACACATGTTTTGTAGAACTAAATTCACTACAACTGAAGATAATTAGCATGTGTGACACGCACACATACTATTCTTACAGCATAGGCCTCCACACAAATTCTCAATAATACCTTACTATCTTCTTAAAAACAACTAATACCTTCTTAATACACACCATAAGCTTGTTACAACATATGAACATACACATTTCACAAATTACACAGGTTATAACTTTACACGTTGCTACTAAACATGCACTCACACTGCTTATAACCTTACCTAAACATGTCTTCTTATCAACTATAGTGTCAATATTTCTTTTTCAGAACAAAATAAATAATCGTCTTGAGAGGAGCATCAGTGCAAGATCTCAAAGAGATGTTACTTTTGAAAATCGACGTAATCAAAGGACCAATTTATCTGACAAGAGAAAAGACAATCCATATAATTGGTTAAAATAATCATGAAAGTATATATTTTTTATTTTTATAAACTACAAGTTTATTACATTTTCAAAGTTGGTAGAATTATGTATGGTTAGATGTAGATTGCTGTAATTTTGTAATCATTTGTTTTAGCAAGTCTGAACAGGTTATGGAAATATCAACTTTACATGTAGTGTTCATTTTATAGTTATGAACATTCATCTCTGGTTGGTGTATATTGAATGGGCAATTAAGTTTGGGTTTCTTTATATTTATTTTCCATTGAATAGCCTAAGGTGTCACCTGTGTTGTATAATCAGAATCAAACTTCATTCTGATTTGCTACTTTCATTCTTCATTGAGGTATAGAAAATATGACATACAACCAACTTGTTTTTGTTATTATCGATATAAAATTGGGTTATTTGCCTAGCTTAATTTTGCGATTAACCTTCAAATTAATAATGGTTGTATATAATTTACATTTCACCCTTCATTTTTGAAATGTAAATTACCCAAATGTTGTGCAAAATGTGATTGTAAAATAATGGTTTGTTTAATTTTCTAACTTTTCATAAGTATAGTTTTTCTTGTGCTTTTTACATATCTATTTATGAACAGTGTGAGTAGTTTTTTAATTGATTAGAACTGTAAGCCTCATTTGTTGTGAGAGATTCATGAATGTTTGTATATCTATATTGCTTATATAAGAATAAAGTTATTTATGAAAGAGTCTAAAATTTATAAAATTGTTGATCAAACACATTAATGTTGGAATTGTTTAATTCTATTCAAGATTTCTCATTTTTCTAATTAGTAAGATATTGAAAGAGTTTTTCTTGTTTTGGAATATTTAAGTTTTCAAACCATCCATTCATGGTTTGGTTTCAATAAAGTCTGTCGGTGCTAACTATATTGAATGGTTTGATGTAGCATTGAATACTCAGGGTTTATTTTTTAGTGAATTTTAAAATTTATAAAAATCCATATATGATCAAATTTTTTAATACATTTTGATATGTTCACCTCTTTTTTGGCTTTAATGTAAATGTTAAATTTGTGGTTTTCTTCACCTATTGAATAATTCAGCATTTGACAGTCAATTAATTATAAGATAAAGCTATACCTCTAAAGTTTTCACATTTATTTAAAGTAGTTCACATGAACATTTTAATTTATATTTTATAGAATGTTATAAAAGTTTGTCTAATATGCCTTCATTTATAAAAACAAATCATAATTGATTTTTGATAGACCTTTTATTCAATGTAACATTCATTTTGTATGCACAAAATGTAGTCCTGATTGTTCTTAATTCATGCACATAAAGTTTTTCTTTCTTGCTATCTGAATAATTAATATGACCACCATTCATGTTATATATCTTTTGTTCAATATCTAAGTGATTAATTCCTATCATTTTTTTACATTTTAGTAAAAAACAAATAATTATGAATTTGTGAAACTATTTTATAATCTGGGATTTCGGTGATCATGATTGATGGTAGTGTGATTTAATTTGCAGCTTAACTGTAAGGGAACTTTTGCAATGTTAATAGTGTCTTGTCTTTCAAAGCCTTTGCTGCAGTCCTCTGAACCTGACTAATATTTTTCCAATGTTTGTAATTTGTTCTCCCCTTTTGTTCAATGTAAAATTATAACCCAAGTTGAAATTTTCTTTTAGTTTGAAATATTGTAAATGTGAAAATAAACCAAGATTGTTTTTTGGAAGTTCATTCAATTTTGAATGCAAATATTTCATTATTTTACTAATTACTTCTTGAATAATATGTACCCAAATATTTTAAGTTTATATATATATATTTATAAACGGTTTCATTCCTAGGAATTTTTAATTGTAAATCTAATAAAAATATACTAAATAATACATGTTCTTTACTCTGTAAACTTTTATTATAGAAAATAACGTTATTACATATTACAAGAGCTTTAAGATAAACAATATTTTATCATTTTCAATGTACATATTAAAATTCAAAATTTTTAAAATTATTACATGAGAAAAACGTTCTGCGCAAACATTCACAAAAATTCTATAGAGGATTAGTTTGCAGAAACTATGAATGAAATAAACCAGTTTTTATTTATTTGAAGAAGATCGGAAGCATGGGTGTTCAGAATATTTTCAATCGGCTTGAAATGTTTCTGTTCAGATTGAGGTTAAGTTTTTTGATGAACATGATTTACAGGATTGCCAGATCCAAACTATTGCCGGTTAATGCTAGAATAGGCAAATGGATAGTGTTCTCTTATGGAGCTATATGAGGGATTTGTTATTTTTAACCCAGTTCTTGTTTGTAAGAGACGTGAAGTCATGCTTACATATGTAGAATTACAATCACAATTGTATTTGTATACGAGTGAAGATCTCGTACACATTGGGGCAGTATCTTTAAATCTGAAAAAAGTTTTAATTTTGAAATTGACAAATTTGAGTTCAAGTTCTAATTGGGGAAGTATTGCCTTAACATATTGTTTAAATCTTTTTTAAATTTGTAAGATTGATTACCACAATATGGTAGCTTTAAACATAAATATTTTTGTAACATTTTGAACAGAATCATAGAAATATCTTATTTGCTTGTAAACATAAGTTATTTTAGACCCATTGTTTCTAAAAGGTGTCCGATAAATTCAGATTGACAATACATTGATGTATAACTAGATATTTTATTAATTCAATCTTGTATAAGAAAGGACAATCCAATACCAAACCGGTGTGCATGGCCTTCCTGATTATGTCCGTCTTGAGTTTGTCATTTGATCTAGTTATGTTGATGTCCAAAAAAGCCGGTGGGACGTTGACTTCTGTTTCGCTAGTGAGTTTTAATTTTGATATGTACATTGAACATGTTTTTTCAATTGAAAGTTAAATTGAAGTGACACTTGTTCTATTATATGTATTTAGAAAGCATTCGCATGAAAATGTCCAAATTATAAAAATGTGTTCAGTTTTTTTTTCAAAAATTTAGCCAAATTCATTTCAATTAATCATTGCTATAAATGAATGACGTATAGATAAAAAATTGTCCATGATCGATTGTTCATTAGTTATAAACTACCATTGTATATTATAGGAATTTATTTTATAAATTTAATTTTGTATTACTCCATTTATTTATAAAAGCTTAAACATTAAAGTTTTATTAAGAATCTAATATAGCATAAAGTATTTATACAATGTCTAGATCACCATTTTTTACCTAGTCATCCCCTGTGATAAGAATGAAGGATAGTGTGCAAAAGCAACATGATTAATTTGAAAAAATATCTTTATAATACAGTCAGTTGTGGTGGTTTTACACAATGTCCTTTAAATGTTTATTCATATTTTTTGTATCAGTAGATTTATTTTGTTTCAAATCTACTATCGACATAAATGTTAAATATTATAAAAAATTATCCATTGTATACCAAACTTATTTAAAATGTATCCTAAAGAAATATTGAATTTTTTTACCCTATTTACTTTTTAGTGTTAGTTTATTTAAAAGTTTTTCTTGGTTTCCATAAAACATTTTGTGTAGCAATATTTTTGCTGTCTCAAGTTTGTACATTAATAATTAATTTATTTTAAAAAAAGTTTCATAATGTAAACATGAAATGAACATTTCACTATAACTCCAAAGCTAATGAAAGCTAGAAGAAAACATGTCCCCTATGTAGCAAAGAAATGATTTCAAACGAGTAGGTTTACACTTTGAGAAATGATGAAATTTAATTTTGAACTTTTTACATCTTTAAACAGAGAAAGCTTATACAATAAATACCCAGGGTACCAATTTAAAGTCTATAATCTAGTAGCTTCAACCATGTATCTACAAACACTCGATTTCTCGCGTTTGGAAACTAACTTTTTGGTGTGGTTTTATTTATTTAAATAGTTTTTCCACAATGCTAAAGGTGAAGAAACCCCGTTTCCTCAAACTGCATGCCACACAATCAGAAAAATTGCACAACACCCAGACCACCTACTCCACTCACTTGCACACAGCCGGTAAACCCAAAACACATGAAAGAAACTATCTTTGACAATAACAATAACTACACAACCAACATGGACACAACCCCATAACACACCAAATAGTAAAACAACACAATAAACTATCCATAAACATAGTCCCAGACACAAATAACCGACCACCAAACAAAATTCTAAACACAAGCACCCGACATCAACAACATGAAGTAACACTCCCACACAACACCCACAGCACACTAGCACATCTGAAGGCAAACAAATCCCCACAACTACAAGAATACCTACACAAAATATACCCAGACACACCACACCAAACTGCCCGATGTGTCAGTATCAAACTTCTTTTCACATGCTCACATGGCGGTCGGACCAGGCCCTGGAGACTGTGGCCAGACCCAGTGGGTGCTTGCCCAAAACTCGGACTTGCTGGGGTGAGGGCTGGACCCTCCGACTAGAGGGCTTCATCCTCTTTGTCGAAGAGGGAGTGGAGTAAAAATAAGAAACCCAATCTATGAAAAAAGACTAATCTTTCAATAGTCGACACATGGTATGTAATTGAAGTGTTTGGGTCGTGAAGTAAATTTGATGGACCTAAAACTTTTAATGCAATTTCCGGAGAATAGGTCTTGTGATACTTAAAAATCGGTTGATAAATATTTTTATTTCAACCATTCATTGCCCAACCTTTTGTTCGTTATTTTGGCTGTGTTTTCAGGTTAAAAAATTGTTTAACTAAAAGTGCCAAAAAAAAATTCAAAAACCTAACCACCAAAAACTAAAAGACAAAAACCCGACGCATTATGTTTTCTTGCATATTGCAAAAAAAAAGGAAAAAAAGGGTGATGAACATTTTTGCATGCATATGTAAACATTACAACGTTCATCAAGCGCTCCTTTCTTCTCAGAATTTAAATGTATTTTTAAATTTATAATTCAAACTAGTGAAATTCAACCTCATTTGGTTACATTCTAATCATTTCTTTCATGTTCAATACAATTTTTGTTCAATGTAATGAACAATTATGAAACTAGATGCACAGTATATACTGTAGATGTGTTCTGTGATGCATAGCCATTTGTGCCATCATCGTTATCACAATATTTTCGTATGTGTGGTTATTTAGCCTATGGTGCTCAACTAGCCTCCTTTTACTTAGGTTAGAATCTGGTCAGGCTGTGGTTTGTGAGTTCCTACAGTGCCTTGTATGTATATGTTTGCATAAATCCATAAACTGCAAGAATGTCTGAATTACTAAATCTAGGCTACGTCCCTTTAAATGTGGAGAGGAGTCTTCAACATACTAATTTTTCATGCAAATTCGCGGGCAAGGTTACATATACATTTCTTGTTTACACAATGAGAGAGGTGAATATAGATGATTGTTGGGTTGGTAGTTTATTCCATTCAGCTAAATTACACTTTAGTTAAGGTATTGTAAAATAAAATTTTCATTATAGGGCCTAATCTAAATAGAAAAAAACTATATGCGTAAGTAAGTAGGTATATGTCAACGGCCATGGCCACGTTGAAACACCGCTTCCCGTATGATCAGCGAAGTTAAGCAACGTTGGGTCTGGTT
>JARUHE010342200.1:0-10419 GCA_031471125.1 Archaeomysis grebnitzkii | reverse complement strand
TAATATTGTCGAAAGCTAAGAATTGTGAAATAAAATGTACTTCTTAACGTTGATACTTAACTTCCTAACGAAATTTATATATAAACATATATATATATATATATATATATATATACACACATTTGTATATACATATACTGTATATATGTATATATATATATATATATATTTAATTATATACGTTTATATGGGTGTGGGTGGGGGTGTGTGTCGTCTATAAAATATTATATAAACAGTACATATATAATTGTGTGTGAAGTTTAATAAAATTCCAACAAAAAGTGCTATCCTCGTTCTGGTCAGTCCTTCTAGCAAACACAATAAAATGTTCCGACGAATAAATGTTTATAAAAATGAGACACAAAGCGTAAATTACTCTGACTGACATCTTGGATGACCTTTCGTGACCTCTCGTGACCTCGCGCGGGCCAAGTGACCTCTATCCACAAGATCGTCTGGATTCCACCGCAAAATTATTTATTATTCGATCGCAATTATGCTGGAAGGAAAGATCAGAGTTTAATTTATTCTAATGATCGATTGTTGATTTTTCAAAAATTATTTTCCATTCGAGAAATAGTTGGTTTGGATTTCAACTTTTAATATTGAGAGAAAATATTTTTTTAACAAATAGTTTTGTTTTATTTTAAATAATCAAATTTACTTTAAACAATTTTATGAATAAGATTTGGTTGGAGTTTCAGGTTAATTATGTCCTTGTTAGGTCATAATGTTTTAATTAGTCCTATGTTTAAGGTATTTATTTGTTTATATGAACGACACTTAAATTTATTTTTAAGGACATTTTTGATATAGTTTTTTCACCTTTATTATTCTAACTTATTGGTTTTGTTTTCTCAACTCTAATTCTCTTATGACTGGTTCGGCATGTGAATTGCAAATACATAATATAATAATAATAATTATTATTGTTGTTATTATATAATATATAAACTATACATAAGACATAATTAGAATACCTAAGATGTTCACGAAACATATACGATTAAGCACGCATGCTTAGAGAGTACAACAAAAATAATTAAAAGGTGTAATTTTTTTGTTTATACATAAGTAAACAAACTTTGGATAAACTTATTTCAATAAAATGACACATCTTGTTACTTGAAACAAAACCAATGATATATATAAACATGTTCAATTTTTCAGGATTGAACAATATTTAGCAATATATATAGTTAACTGATGCAATTTAGTGAAACATTTATGTCATGTGTTAGAAAAATAATCCTCAATATAATTATATTTTATATAATAAATAAACGAGTAAAAGCCTTTTATTTATGACAAAATATTAGGTATAAAATTACATTATAATTACAATATTTTTACAAAAATAATAAATTGCAGTGTTTATATTGTTATGTGTTTTGATGCATTAATAAAAGTTTTCGCATTTTGTATTTAAAAGAGTTTAGAGATTGACTTTGTAATATGTCCATATTCAACACAGTCCATGCTTCTTTATATCTCATATCTGGCATTTTCTTTACATCTGTTGTTTTTTTGTGGGTGGTGACACAAACATATAAAAGCTTATTCCATTGTATGTAACACCATTCATAAAAAACAAGTTAGTTTATGTTTCCATCAATTTTATGTAGGGAAATATTTACCTGTATATATTTATTAAAAACAGTTCTTACAAAGATGAAAACAAACATTAGACGTATGTATCACCGGTGGTACAACAAACGGTTATAGTGTTGATATTGTTCAATATCTTGAAGTATGAGCAACAAAATACATTCAATAACACTGAAAAGACCTGCATAATTACAGTCATAAGAAAAAATATATTGAAGTTGTATTGAAATTAACACTTATTGCATGTGACATAGTTTTCACTATAGCATTTGTGAAAAAAATATATTGACAACTCTACACAAAATAAATTGTTGAACTAGCCGAGTTGAAGCATTTGAAAGTGTAATAAAAATGAAAATGTTTTTCAAGTTCCAACAACAACAAAATTAAATAAATACAATTAGTCTTTAGATAAAATCTGATCACTATCGTCAAAATCTAAAAAAGGGAAAAATTAAAAAAATGTTTTAAGTTTCACTCAAAACTAACGGTTCATTAAATGTAATTTGCTCTCTTTTCACACCTACACTTAAATACACAAAGATAAAAAAAATGCCTTTGTGCTTAACCAGTCTAAAAAATAGTTTAAAATAAAGCATTTGTTGAAATAAATTAATATTTGGAGAATGAAAAGGTAATTTGTAAACAAATAGTGAATAAAATAAGGTTGCAAAACCTCAAAGTAAATGAAAATAAATCTTTAGAATGAATCGTGTTTGTTTTAATATATAGATAAAAATTACCAACGATGAAACTACTACAATTATTGGAAGAAACGAAGCTACATCTACCGATAACGCAGCAATAGCAAAACATTAGATATTAGTAGGTGTTAAAATTAACATAACGCATTAATCATAAGTGCAAAATATTTACCTCACTCTGGGGCGAACATAAATAAAAATGTCTTCACTCATATGTTAACGTAGTTTAAAATGTGTTGATAAGGTTTAGATAACAATTATTAAAGGTATTATAAATGGTCCTATCAAACGATTTTAATCAATTCAATCTGAATAATTTGTCATGTAGTTTTTTAATTTTTTGTGAACTTGCAAACGTCCTCCTTAAATATAGTTTATAATGTTGAGGTGCTTTGCTTTTTATCCGGATAACAATCCATATTTGCAACGTCTAGGCTGAAACATACTTATTATTCTTGACATTTCTATATTAACTTTAAATTTATATATAAAAGGCCAGTCAAGTTGTGTTTTGTTTTGGTCAATTTTCATATAAAAATCTACCACAAAAAAAAACTCTAACCTTAAATTATATAAATGAGTCAACATTTTAGCCTAATAAGGGTTTGTTAAATGGTTTCTCACAACAACAAAAATAATCTAGGTCATATTGCTTAGTTTTAAAATAATTAAAATTGAAATAATTTTTATGTCTAAAAATTATTTTCTCACCACTGGTGATATTAATACACTGGCATACGTCTAAACATGAACTTTACTTCCGTGACCAGTGGAAATTATCAATTTTTATTATTTAAAACTATCCCACGCAAAAGTAGTTATAGCTTAACAAAGTTTGTTGGGTAACTAGTCAGTTCATGTTTGCTCAAAAATGCCAAACTTCTTCTAAAGGAATCTTACAAACTGTTACAGTTCAATAATCATCTATGAAACATTTTCCAAACTCTTCACAAAACATAACATACGGATACAGTTTGCTCTGTATCTTCCATACGTCAAATTATTATTTTCATAATAATAATCATTTTGTCTTTCAGTTTTCACTTGCTTTATTATTTATTTTAACCTATTTTACTCTATTTATGAAAATCTGTTCGATTAATCCAATTTTAATCTTTAATGAAAATGTTAAATGTTTCTATAATCTATCATTTCTGAAAATACATTTTTTTAAATACAAATATGATAAAGTTAAGGTAGCTATGCACTTGTTTTTAATACATGAAGTTATCATTAAATAAAACACGATGAGCTTTTGTAGTATCCACAGACAAATAAGTGACCAGTTCAAATAAAAAAAATATGCAAATAAACAGTTTTAAATTGTTATTAGTTATTGTAAAGAAATAAAACATGTTAATTAAACTACGCACAGTTATGCTTGATTTATGAAACTGTTAAATAACTTAAAATTGAATATTTAAAACAATTATGTTTTGACGAGTACTCTTATTTTTTGGCCGATAGTTAACAATTAATTACATTATTTTTCTAAGAAATCAAATTGTGAGGTCTGACATCTAAAACATTAAAGGTCTATTCAAGCCTTTGTCATAATTAGTAGGGTAGACCAATATTTATTTGTGCTATGATTAAAACTTTAACCGTTTCTTGTAACACCGGTGATACATAAGTTTAATCGCTTACTTCATCTTATGTTGCATCAGTTATACAAAACAAGTTAGCTAGTTTATATTTTGATACATGTATACAGGCAAATAGTTGCCTGTATAAATATGTCAAAACATAAACTAAGTTGTTTTGTATCACTGATGTTACATAAGATGGAGTAGGCCATTATACTTATGTATCAACGGTGTTACAAGGAACGGTTAAAATGGTAAAAAGAACCACTGTGAAACATCAGCCTATGTAAAGTTTTCAACAATACAATGGCAGACCATGTGGTAGGAAATATTGTAGCATTACATTATAAATAATTAATAAGAAATGTTCCATTTTATTCAATAAAGTAAATAATTAAAAAAATGATCCTTTAAGAGTATGTTTGACCTCTGTTTATGTTGTAAGAAATAATTTCTCTTAACTTTCGTGAGGTCAAATGTCTTTGCTGATTTATTGTTTATTGAATATCATCAGGTATTAACAACACAATGCTGTCAAAATTACAGCCAAATAACTCTTGTGAGAGAACAACAAAATGATGCGGTAATTATACATACATAATAGCATATATAATAACTAAAATAAACACCAAAATAAAAAGTATACATAACACAACAACAACAAACGCAATAACTATAACAATTACAATATTATTAAACACAACAACAAAAACAACAATTACGACAACAACAAAACACATAATAATGTCAAGTATAACATAATTACAACAACCGAAACTGTAGAAACCACAACAATAACAACACTTAAATAAATACAAACAAAGGCAAAACCAGCAACAGCCAACACAACAAAACCAACAAATCAATAAACACAACCATAACCAGAACCAAAACAACAATAACAAAAAAGGCAATAAACACGAATAAACGATAAACACGAAGACAATAACAACACAAAACCCGATAAATACGAGGAAAACAACAACAAACAACGATAAACACGAAGACATCAACAACAAAAACGAGGACAACGACAACACCAACAACAATAAACGATAAACACGAGGACAACAACAACAACAAAAACGATAACCACGAGGACAACAACACCAACAACAATAAAAGCCGATAAACACTAAACATGAAGACAACAACAACAACAACAAATAAATCGTGTCTGGCAACCTTTAAAACTATTAACTCCACCATTAGGTGTGGCTAATTCCCCATTCTTAAAAGGACACATTTTCATATTGTTCAATTACTCCAGACAAATTATTATTAATTTTATAATAAGAAATTAATCAAATCTTTTTTTATTTATTCAACTTTAAAATAAATAATATTTTTCTTTCTTGCAAATTCAATTAATGTTGTCTGTTTGAAATATTGTTGGTCTTGCAAATGATATTCTGGATTACTCATCTTTTCATTTCTTGCTCAAGCCTTGAAAATTTAAATATCATCATGGAATTATAATTAAGAGTAAGAAACAAACAAATATAAGCCAAAAGTTTTGGCAACTATTATACACTAAATTAATTGTGCGGGTTAAACAGCATCTTCGCAGTTAGCCAAAGCTAGTGGACAAAAGAGTATACGACTCTTTCAATAAATGCGTGCGCCTTCATTAGACCAGCTGTGGCTTACAATTTAGCCACTGTTCGACTCTTACAGTATAGCAAAGGTGAACTATTAAACGTGATTATTAATAAAAAAAAATTCTTAGCACAATCGGTTTTACCAAAACAATAATTATTGAAACTATAAACAAAGACTTACTTTCAGTAAATGTTTAAATATATGTGAAAAACGTATTACTAATGCAACCCTCAATCGTTTTGAGTTCGTTTATCAAACTACTTGAACAAAATCTTAGCTGCTGTTCTAGTGATTATTGGAAGACACTTTGAACAATGCTCTCCTAACTAACTAAACTAACTATACTCGATTTAGTCTGCCATGAACTAGTGTTTTTGTTGGACATGATTTTATGTGTATCCCCCCAAAAAATTGCCATCTCTGAAAAAATCAAATAAGTCACAAAGCTCGGATGACTTTCAAGAAATGAAACAAATGTTTTATTCTCATCAATATAAATAGATGATTCAAATGTGATCTCACCAGATGCTGTTGGCAAAACCAGGCGGTGAATACGCTGAGCTTGCACCCATAGCCTGGTCCACTGCGACCAAATAAAAATAATTAAAAATTATTGTGATTTCAAAGTCTATATATTTCATTTTGACAGGAAATGTTTTAAGAATGTTGTGTTTTTATTTCATATAACATTATTCAACATCCAAAATTTGTAGTTTTTGAGGGCCTACAATCTAAATGGTGGATTAAGAGAGGGAAATCTTTTAATATTTACGTCTTCAAAATTCTAAAAACATGTTATAAATGATAATCTATATTGACACTTCGTGTGATTTTTCATCATATACAGTATATGTATTAACTTTGTAGTTATTTCGGATGTACTTATAAAATAACAAATCTCTATTGTAACGACAAAAAAATCTTAAAGTATTTAACTAAATGTTAAACTTACAAAAGTTACATTAACTTAATTTTTTGTACATGTCTATAGTCTAGTTATAGTCTAGTTATAGTCGAGTTATAGTCGAGTTATAGTCTAGTTAAACAAATCATTTAAATGTAAATTATGAAACAAGATAATTCGTCACTCAATAACGAACTAAACTTTAAATCATAATTTTTCTATTCAAAATGACTATTTGTTTTTGAAGCCATAACTTATGTTCGAAGAAGATTGCTTCAACGACAATAAATAAACTAACGCAAACACAAAAACTTTATAAATCATAATTAGGCTTTTGTGACATTCATTTGAAAATTTATGGACGAAAATAAATTACCAACACCGAGACAAAAATAAACATTTAAAAATAATTTATTTTAAATTCCATAAATCACAAATTGTATAAATAATCATTTAAATAAGTATTATAATACGTCATTAACAATGATGGTAACATAATCTTTGATCCTTTACAAATTGTACACTGTTAACAGACTTGTTTTCTTTTTGTATTGTTTTATTATTTTTAAAATGAAGGTTCACTGTATGATACAATTGTTTGATTCAGATTCAAATACTCAACAGCAAAATATTTAGTAAATTTCTGATATTATTAGTAACCTTTTTTTTTGCCTAGACAAAATAATTTTTTTTAGTATGGATCTTCAGCGCGGACTGTTGTTAATTAGTGCAACCATTCGTGACTATATAAACAAACACACGAACATACAGATATACAAACAGCCAAACATAAAAACAAAAATAAAAGGACAAAGAAACATTGAACAATACACCTAAGAAAATACTTCAGCATCTTCTCAGTATTTACTTTTGATAGTTTTCGTTGCTACAAAATTTAAACTTTTTCAAAAAATTTTTAAGCTATAAATGAGAAATTGTTTTTTTTAAAGCAATAATCGTTCATTAGATAAATTGTTGAAAACATACTTTCAAGGGATTTTGAGAAATTTTCTTTACCTTGGTTAACGAAATCCTTTTTTTATGGTGTAATAATTTTTTCCTATTTGTAAATAAATAGGTAACCAAGTTTTTAAGTTAAGGTTTTAAGGTTTAGAGGTTTCAAAGTTTTGAGGCTTGGAGGTTTTCAAGTTTTGAGGTTTTGAGCCTTAAGGTTTTGAGGTTTTTAAGGTTTTAAGATATTAAATATTTAAGTTTTGAAAATTTATGTTTTGAAGAATTAGTTTTTGAAGTTTTAAGTATACATAATTTTGAGTTTTTGGAAGTTAAAATATCTCAAATTTAAAACTATGAGTTTAAAGTTTTGAGTTCTGTTTTAAGTGTTTATGTTTCATTATCTCGATTTTAAAACGATAACAAAATTATATTTTAATAATCTATTTGAACAATGTTGTACAATAGTTTTAGTTTTACATTTTTATAACTAACTAATTAGACTTAAAATTATACTGCAATACTGAAATTATTTTCTTGTACACTGTCAAGGTAAGGGATATCATGTTCTATTAACTGTTTTGCAGTTATATAATAAAATATTATAAATTAAAAAAATTAAAAATTAAAAATATTATAAATTAAAAATATTATAAATTAAAACTATTAAAAATTAAAAATATTAAAAATAAAAAATATTATAAATCAAAAATATTATAAATTAAAAATATTGAGTTGAGTGGGTTGAAAACAGTGTTTGAAAATAAAAATAAACATTTTTCAATGACTCATTCTATTTTATTTATATTTTCAGTTCATTCAAAAAAATTAAAAAAAAAACAACAACAAGCTCAAATTACATTTCGAACTTTATTATAGTGTTTTCAAAAGTTCAATGTATAAATAACCAACCTAAAGTCAGTAACTTTGTTAATAAAATAGTTCGAAAGAATTATTAAATTTATTAATAATAAATTGAACATTGTACCATAATATAATAATCTGAATGTTGTCCATTGTTTGTGTATGTTAATAAATTATGCAATAAAAATATATTTACTCTCAGCATTACAAACTGAATGTTCGAATAATAACATAATAAACTTCATAATAGGATAAGTAACCGTTAAATAAATAGTATTTACAAACAATTTCCATCTAAATACTGGTATTAAAAATACTGAGAATAATAATATTATATTTGAGCTTTTTAATGTTTTGTAAAAAGCATGTTAACATAAAAGTAAGATTTATTTCGATGCAAAAAGGTTAATAAGATGCAATTAAAAGCTTGACCTACGCAAACAATTTCGATTATTTATTCGTTGCTTAGAAAGTGTTTGAGTAAATAAATCCTTTGGAGCAATGTTGCACCAGAGCAGATCTTGTAAAAAAAAAGTTATAAAAATAAAATTGCAAAATTTGGTGTAATTTTACACACACTTTCACCATTAAATGGAATCATTAATTAAAAATAGCAAAATAAAAATTTAAATGTTGAACCTTACTTGTGTGGAAAACATTCTTGTGTTTTGTTTATAAAACTTTTAATCTTTTGACCCCAACACTAGCTACCCCGCCTTTCAATGTGTTGTTTATCTTGTAATATTTTTGGCTAAAATATTACAAGTTACACTTTATTGTTTTTAAATAAATTACAACATCTTCCACTGTTTGTTACAGGCATTTAATTTTATTTTAACTTTTAACAAATGTTTTCTTTGTTTTCTGTTCACAATAATTCACCATTGTTTCAAAGAGGGTTTTGAATTTGTTAGAACTTTAGATTTTATTTATTGTTCGACATGAGTCGCTTTTGTGAACTTTTGTTTAACGTGAAACAAAAACTAAAATAATTGCTTAATACTTTCAAAATATATTTAAAAAAACGCCATAATATTGATGGGTAACTAAAATACTTTTTAATTATAGAAAATCTCAAAAAATGAGAATAAATTTTAGTTTTCGTGGTCTAAATAAAGAAGATAAATTTATCTTCATTAAATCTTGTTTGACAATAGCACAATAACTTAGAATTTACCTCACTTGTGAAATTTATTGTCCAATTAGTATATCAATGGTTATGATATTATACTATTTAAGCATTTATAGGTTTTATTATCCATACCACTACAATAAAAATGTTTTACCAAAGTTTTTTCACTACAAATAAATATTTTATATGTCTGTTCAGATTCAAAATTAAATTTGATTTTTTTTATATTAATGAGATTTGATAAAATTATGATTACAATAAATTGTAAAAGCTATTTGCTTGTGACTTAGAAGTAAATGTTATACATATTATATTTTACGCAGTCTTTGCTTGTACAATTCTTTTCGCAAATTAATTGTATTTGCGTTCATCTAACACACAATATAATTGTTTCTCCACACAGTTATTGTATAATTCTTAAAAATATATTTCATATTCCAACAGTGGAAATGATTAAATTCGTTATAAGTTAATATTATCAATCTAAGTTGAGATCATTTTAGAGAATTATTTTCATTTAACTAACTTTAATTATTTTGTCGAAGGAGTAATCTAAGCATGGGCGTGTTATGATGTTAGAATAACATCTTATATTCGTATTTTTATCAAATGTGTATCAATATTTTTATTAATTTTTGTAGACCTATATTTTTTAAAAGATGTGTTGGCTAATGGAGTTGTTGTGAGATTTAATGGAAAGTTGGGTTACAAAAAAAGACTTTTAAAAAATTAATAAAGCTCTTAATTTCAAAAAATCTTAAAGTGATACTTTTTTCAAAATTATTTAATATAGTAAAGTATAATACATATTCAGTATTCTACAAAAATATAATTATGCAAAACAAATTTAATGTTGTATTTAAATGTGTATTTCAGGAATGCAGTTTTGTATTTTTTGAAACCTATAATTTAAAGTTATTTTTGTTTGCTGCACAATTGTAAAGAGTTAAACCAAAAGTGAGTTTTTGTTTTGGTTGTATTGTTTCAGTGTTATATAAGTACATATCTATGTTATATATATATATATATATATATATATATATATATATATATATATATATATATATA
>JARUHE010342189.1:0-10419 GCA_031471125.1 Archaeomysis grebnitzkii | reverse complement strand
GAAAGTTTTCCAATTTCCTTATGATAGTTCTGCACTCATGTGGTATTTCAAGTAACAGTTTTCCATATTTCATTCCAATATATTTATTAACTTTTCTATAACCACGAGCAGGCTTATTGTAAATGGTACGATTCGCCAGCCTAAAGATCAACATTTTCAAAGCTCAATAAAAGTTGACGAAGCTAGTAAGCATTCAGGTCTGGGTCGCTGGCTTTAGGGGGCGTGGTTTCGTTAGAGAATTCACGATCGGCATAATTTACATCGGTTTTTATGTCAAAATACTATGTGGCAGAAAATGTAAAAACATTTTAAATGTTAATAATAGTTAAATGTTAATAACAGTTAAATGTTTATAACAGTTAAATGTTAATAATAGTTAAATGTTAATACTAGTTAAATGTTAATAATAGTTAAATGTTTATAATAGCTAAATATTAATAATAGGAAAATATTAATAATAGTTAAATGTTTATAATAGTTAAATATTAATAATAGGAAAATATTAATAATAGTTAAATGTTTATAATAGTTAAATGTTTATAATAGCTAAATATCAATAATAGGAAAATGTTAATAATAGTTAAATGTTTATAATAGTTAAATGTTAATAATAGTTAAATGTTAATAATTGTTAACCATTTACGCCCGACAGTGACGAATTCGTCACATAGAAAATAATAAGCGAGATTAATTACATTTGTGCAGTCTAGCAACCGTATGTGACGATTATGGCACATGTTCTGTTTATGTTTAGGCGATATAGAAAAATAAAATGTGTACAACATATACTAACTCTTTACAACTTAATAGACACAATAAAAGTAAAAATATTTGTTTTCACTTTAAATAAATAATTTAGGGCGTAAATGGTTGAATGTTTTGTCAATTATAATGATTAAATTTAAACAAATAAAATTATTATAAGAAAACATAAAAAAATAAATTAGATAATAAAATTTATAATATTTGTTTTTAGTTTTTTATTACCAACAAATTAGAGTTTAAGTTGATGTGAATAAATTGTCGGAATTATTAATTATAAATAACGAGCAGAAGACTCCAAATTATTATCTCAAAAATTAACTTTAAATTCTCTAAAACGAAAAGAATTCTTATTGACTCGAAAACAATATTTTCTTACAAGTTAGCCAAAATAAGACAAGTGCCATTTCAGTTTAACAGGTCATAAATTGAATGAATTCTTTAATAAAAGAATTTCCTTCTATAAATATTTGATAAATAACCTGCCGTATTAATCCCTACATTTACGTGCCTTTTAAAACAAAAGGTCGATCCGTGGCACCTATAAATTGTAGTGCCATGGCACTGTTGGACACTTTTATAAGGTAAAGTGAAGTTTCAGACAATTAGGTCATTCTAAGAAATATTTGGAACTTTTTATGTTTTTTTCTAATCTTTTTTTCATTAAATTGTTTTTTAAAGTTATTTCATTATTCCTGTAACAACTGTAATTATTTTAAAAAAGAAAAGAGAAAACTTCGCATACAAAATAATTTTTGGATGTCTTTTATTTTTACATAACGTTTGAGTTGAACATTTTTCTTTAAGTAAATATACACGGTTCATAGTATTTGTTTTTATTAATTTGTCATTATTATTTTATTAATTGTTAATTATTGATTTTTTTATAATCTAAAAAAGATAAACATTTAGGTAAATTGGAATAGTTTCATTTTATGGAAACTACAATATAAATATACGATTTAATAATATAACAATGAGTTAGTATTTTGATAATGCTAATAATAGGCTGAAAGAGATAAAATCTTGGTACAATCTTTAATGATACAGTGTGAAATGGTAAAATAATTACATAAAATATATTATGGTTTTGTCGAACGTGCGTGGATAGGCGTAGCATTTCCGATGTCGTCTTCAACTTGCTCGTTTTTGTGGGGTTAGACAATGACTTGAATATGTTTTTTATTATTGATACTTTTAAATTTAATTTCATTTAAGTTTTGTTGTTTTTGATAAAAGTATTTTTGTTTTGTTTTTGGTGTGATTCATACACCAATAGATTGGAAATGAAGTATACATGAATAGTCTCTTAAGTGAAATTCTGATGAAACGGTGTTCTCCAAATTTGTAACACCATTTTTGACTGCCATTACAATATAGGGACACGGAAATACTTTTTTATAAAGGTACTGAATGGTCGCGAGACGTTTGAACCGTTCGTTTGGTGAATTACCAGTTGATGTATTAATAACAATTACGTAACTATTACATTAACGCACTGTACCATTAAGCCTTGCCAAAGACCATCAAAGTTACATAACAATACATTAAAATTTTAATATTAATAAGATGGCTGGGGAGTTTTATACGGTGTAAGATTTTTTTTAAATGTGTATATATATATATTTATAAATGTATTTAAAGGGTAGGCCATAAGTTTCCGTACATAGGTAAAACAAACATTATATATTTAATGCCATCAGTATAATTTCAATTTTAAAATAAATATATATATGTATATTGAATATGTAGAGTATGCATATGTTTTGTGTATCACATTTTGTTTCAAGCTTTAGAAAAATTAGAGTTAATTAAAATGAATTCACATCATACAATAAGTAAGTTTAACGTACAATAAAAACAGCATATTGCGTTTGAAAAACCTTGAGTATCAGATTTCACGGAACGACAAGAGATCATTTTGAGTCTATTCAGGCAAACAATGAAACAGTTTTCATGAATAGCTTCTGCTGAAAAGCATGATTTGAAGGGTACAACTGATGTTCTTTTTATATATAAACAAAAAAATGTTGTTTTCATATGGTAAAAATAGTTTGTGTATTTGTTTGCCTATGTGTATAGCAAAACATTAACCAACATATATTAAGTATGTTGTTTTGATCTTTTTTATAATTCAAAAATAAAAAAGAAAAAAGTATTTAGAATAAAAATGTCTCAAATATTCCAGGTCAAGTTGCTTAATAGCTTTGTTTTCCTCAAATAAAGGCTATTTAGCCTTAATTTATTGCCTCATTAATTAGAATTTGAAAATAATCTTCTTTTGAAATGACAAATTTCGTCAATTTAAAAAAATAAGTTTTCTAAAACTGTGTCTTTCTTAAGATAAAATTTATCTTGCCGTGACAGTGTTTTCGAAAATAAGATGTGATACATTTTTTTTAAAATACCATTAATTGGTGATACATTTTTTTTAAAATACCATTAATTGGTGATACATTTTTTAAAAATACGATTAATTGGTGATACATTTTTTTTTAAATATCATTAATTGGTGATACATTTTTTTTAAATACCATTAATTGGTGATACATTTTTTAAAAAATACCATTAATTGGTGATACATTTTTTAAAAAATACCATTAATTGGTGATACCTTTTTTTTAAATACCATTAATTGGTGATACATTTTTTAAAAAATACCATTAATTGGTGAAACATTTTTTTAAAATATCATTAATTGGTGATACATTTTTTTTAAAATACCATTAATTGGTGATATATTTTTAAAAAAAATACCATTAATTGGTTATACATTTTTTTAAAAATATCATTAATTGGTGATATATTTTTTTTAAATACCATTAATTGGTGATACATTTTTTAAAAAATACCATTAATTGGTGATACATTTTTTTAAAAATATCATTAATTGGTGATACATATTTTTTAAATACCATTAATTGATAATACATTTTTATAAAATATCATTAATTTGTGATAAAATTGTTTATCTATTGATAATAAATAAACAGTATTATTTTATGTAGTAATTTATCAATAAAAAACAAATATTTAACATATAATATACAATACATATTACATTACATGATGCACAACCTACAGTATAATGTATAATACATACTATAATACATGTGCATAACATATAATATATGGATCTACAATAGCAAAAGTGAGGTAAGCTCTATGTAATTTAAATATGGGTTGCCTCACTTGTGCTATTGTCGATCCATACAATACACAACACATAATAAATCCCATTTTTGTGAGTTAAGCTGAGGTTTGTTGGCAACAAACTCAATATAAACGTTAATAAAACGTTGCATTTTGTAAAACCTTTGCTATTGGAATTTTTTACTCTAACGAACTTCAATACAACGTTGTATGAATATTTTTAAATCAACGGTGTTTCCACTTTAACGTTTGTTGCTCTATGGTTACATAAATGACATTAAATGTTGAATACAGATTTGTTGTGGAATAATTATAAACAGACCTTTCAGAAACCTTAAGTAATGGTTGGTTAAAACAACGTTGTTTAAAAACGTTAGTTCAATGTTGTATTGAAGTTGGTTAGAGTAAAATATGTACGGAAAGTTGTTATAACGTTAAAACAACGTTATGGGATGTTCATCAAAGTTGGCTTCAACATTAATTCCAATGAAAAAGGTTTTGCAGAATACAGCGTTGTACAAAGGTTAGTAGATTTTAAAACAACGTTGTAATAACATTGTGACAACATTAAAATCTCCGTTGTGATAATATATAAAATTCAATGGGTTTTACAAAGTAGGTGTGTGTGTGTGTATATATGTATGCATGTGTGTGTGTCTGTATGTATGTGTGTGTGTGTATGTATGTATGTATGTATGTATATGTGTGTTTGTGTGTATGTGTGTGTGTATGTATGTATGTGTGTGTGTATATGTATGTGTGTGTGTGTGTGTTTTGTAGGTGTGCGTGTGTGTGTGTGTGTTTGTGTATAATTGTATATATTTATGCGTGTGTGTGTGTTTGTGTATGTGTGTTGTGCGTATATTTAATATAATATATAATGTATAATATATTACATTATACATACGTGGACAGCTATTCCGAAAGTTACCAATAAGGATTTTCTAAAATTCGATAAAAAAAAGAACCAATTATTTCACACTGCGTATATATATGTTTGTGTGTGTGTGTGTGTGTGTGTGTGTCGTATACTTGAAAATAAAGCTACATAGTATGTAAGCAAACAAACAAATTAACTTGAATCTAAACGTTTTTATTGTATTAAACCTTTGCAAATAGCTCTTCGCCCATAAAATAAATTTCAACATCGAAGTTTACTTTTGAAAAACCAAAACACAATTGGAAAAAAAACAATGAAAAGTTAATTGTTTTTGTAATATTTGTTTTGGTATAAATTGGTCAAAGTATTTCTTCACAAAAGCAGTAAATTGTTTGTATGATATGTATGAAAAAAAATTCATCTGAAGGACACAATTTTTTATTCAAATTTTTATGCTTCGTTGAAGAGCTCCATAAAAGTATATAAAGATTTGTTTACATATGAAATGTTTTTTGCTATCAATTCTGTTATTATTCCAACTGCCACTAGTACTGTTACTATAAGAATACTAAAGTGCTATTGTACTAATAATGTTTAAGTTACTACAATTAGTAGTACGCATATCACGACGTCAGCGTTGTTGTTACTATTTTAACTGTTAAAGATACTAATAATTATTATTTCTACTACCATCATTAATATTTTTATTACTAGTACTACTAATTGTTACAGATAATAATAATAATGAAGTACCTTGTAAACGGAAACTTTTTTATCAGGTTGGCGTAGTTGGACCTTTATAGGTTTAAATAATAATGTGTAATAGTGCCTATACTACTAGAAGTAGTATTGATAGTAGTAGTAGTAATAGTAGTAAGGCAGTAATAATGGTAATGGTGTTGTGGTCGTCACCGCCGTCGTATTTCTTACTACCATTGTTAATGTTTTATATTGTTGAAAATAAACTGAGTGAAATAAAAATAGAAAAACATTTAATCAACCCGACAGAAAGTTTATTCTTTGAACGGTCAGCTGAAATGACTAAAAAAGAATAAAAATTTTCGACATACAGTAACAGTCAGTTCGACCATGTTTTTTATCCCACAATTAGTTAATGTCAACAAATGAGAAAAAAGTGTCTGGTTATCCGAGATTTGTATGAAATAGTCTCTGTTAACCGTGCTACGTGTATATCAGTTACCCATTTGCCAGTTTGATCTATTTGTATCCGTTCTATAACACAAGATAAATCCACTTTTTTATGTTATATAGTCTATTTGAATTTTTTGGTCTGGCCGTTACTTGGATATATCGATGTACTATTAATTTTTTACAATAAAAACTTTTTGTCTAAAATGTCAACTTTTTTGTTCATCAATTTTGTTTCTTTTTATGAAAAAAACGTTGGTGTCATTTTAACCAGTGTCTAGAACTTTGTATTTTACACAACTTCATGTTTTATCGTATATCATTTAATACATGTTGGAATACACCTTTAAATATCTGTTGGATATTGTACCTTTCGATTATGGTTAATCTTTTTCTATTTTTTTTCTCTTTTTGCTGACTTGGGTTTTTTAGTTGTTTCTTTATAGTTTTGGTACGCTGATTCCAAATCTGTGCTCAGAACTGTCCTACGACATCACGATTTTGAGTTATGCGCATGTGCAATATGAAAATAATTTCAAATCAAAGATATAGGCCTATAATTATAAATTTCGCTAAGAATGAAAATAGTTACTTGGATAGAACCATGTGTTCTAGACTAAATCACGATGCTGATTTCAAATCTGTGCTCAGAATTTTTCTAGCACGTCAGGATTTTGAGTTATGCAAATCTGCAATATGAAAACAACTCAAAAACAAAAAAATTATAATTATAAATATTGTATATGCGCATAACTCAAAATCCTGACGTGATAGAACAATTCTGAACACAGATACGGAAGCAGCACCCACGATTTAGTCAAGAACACATAGTTTTAACCCTGCCTCAAATTCATTGTTGACCAGTGTAATTATATAAAAATAATAACAATAACAGTAATTATAAATCAATTAAGTATTTAGTCAAACAATTACGACTTATAGGAAACATATTTATTTCAATTTATAACAAAGTATTTGAAAACTAATACAAATATCTGTGAATATGTAGAAATTAAAGCAAATATTTAAACTGGCTGCAAGCTATATCTATCTACTTATTACCACACATCAAAATGAGTTTACCTTGTTGATGTATGCCGCAACAAAATTAAATGTTAATAATTGCCAAAATGTTTCTTTTTAAATTTAGTAAAAATTAAAATATAGTGAAAATTGACTGATGATGAAATTTGTGGATTACTTCAAATATATTTGAAGATGCCGATAAGAGTCTTTTTTAATTATGTTTTTCCTTCATAATTAATTAACTGCTTAACTCCAATGTTTTATTCTTATTTAATTAATTAAATTAACTAAATTAAATTAATTAATTATTTAATTAACTGCTTAACTCCAATGTTTTATTCTTAATTATTTTTAATTGTATTTCTTCCTTCATAATTAATTAACTGCTTAACTCCAATGTTTTATTCTTAATTAGATAGCAGTCCAAAAATTAGTTATTATACAATTGTCTGAATAATTAAAAAGTTAAACTTGAAGTTTTTTTTTCTATAATTTAGTATATATTGGGTTTGTCTTGCATTTGCATCAAAACATTTCTTACAATTTTTCATATGAACGATATGAATATATTTGTTTTTCTCATAATAATTAGAATATTTTCTCTCGGTTCTGAGTGAGTTTTTATTGAAAGCTCTTGAGCCACATGGAAAAATGTGGCTGAAAAGAATGAAGTGTTTGTTTGGTATAACGTAATGAGATAAAATTTTTTTTGCACTAAATTGTCTTTTAAACTTAATTAGGACGAAAAATAGAAGATAACACGTTTACTGACAGTTTGTTATTCCCAATGCTCTTAATTCCCAAATTTACTTATTTGCTTACACGACCAAAGCTTCAGTTTATAACTTAATTATTTCGTTTTGCTGCTTTAAGTCAAGTTATTACATAATAAGCTTATATAGGCTTATAAGCTTACTCCGAGACATGTTCAAAGCCGTTCAAAAAAATCAACTACAGTAATAATGCTTAAGTCAAGGTATTCTAGTAAATGGTTATGTAAGCTCACTAAGCAAATGAAAAATGTTTAGGTAATGATTTTATTTTTGTTTTAATAAAAAAGATAAAAAACATTTAATTTATTATTTTATTTACTTTATTAAAGAAATATAAAAATATATGAAATTATTTCATTATTTATTATAGTTATTTTGTTAAATAAATGTAACCTGCTTAGCTTATTATTGTATTGTTACATTTATTTTATCAAATAAATAGAAAACATGTGTTTTATTGTTTTATTATTTTGTTATTATAATTTTACTTTGTCAGAAAAAATTAAAAATATTTATTTTAATATTTTGTTTATTTTTTACACAAATAGAAAACATGTATTTTATTATTTTGTTGTTTTATTTATTGTATTACATATATGGAAAACATGTATTGTGTTTTTATATTGTTTTTTATTAGGTTCTATATTTAGTTTATCAAATCTATGGAAAACACTGATTTAAATATTTTATTGTTTATTATGTTTAGTTTACTAAAAAAACGTAAAATACTTAGCTTATTTTTATTTTATTTTATCAATTAAATAGAAGAAATTGGTTTACTTATTTATTTTGTATTTTTGTCATGCAAAAAAAAACGTGTTTGTTCTTTTTGTTATTATATTTATTTCATTAAGTAGATATAGTATGTTAAGTTTGTTATTTTGTCATTGTATTTATTTTATTAATTAAACATAAAATATTTATTTCATTATTATAATATGCTAATTGGTGAATAGATTAATATAAGACATTCATTTCATTACTCTATTGTTTATTATTTTGTTGTTATATTTGCTTTATTAATTAAACAGATAATATTTATTTCATTACCATTGTATGCTATTTATTTAATCAAATAAATGTAAAACATTAGTTTTTTCACTAATTTTTTGTATTTATTCTACTAAATATATTTAAACCAATCGCTAGGCGAATCAATCTGGATACTTCCCTCAAATTTTGTATTTATTCCTTACTTTCAACAATACAATCTTCTACGGACTCGATCACAAGCTTCTTAGAATATGTGAAATAATTATAGATGATTGTTGTGAACTTCAAACTATGATTGAATAGTGTCTGATTACCTTTTAATGAATTACTTCATATCAAAACATATAACATCAAATTCATTCAAAAAAATAGTTCAAACAGGTGAGAGAATACCCCATGGCAGTTTTGCAGGTGAGTATACTATAGAAAGGTATAATTTTTCTTTACTTTCTGCTGATGAAAAACACTGAAATAATAACACAATGTGTTAAAATACAAAATCACTTTATAATTTATGAAAAAAATGAAACAAAATGATGTTAAATTTTGTTTAATTTTTAGTACGAGAACATTTACATTTTAAACATCATTACCGTATGTCTCTTTCTCATAGACAAACGCGTATTTCTATATTTTTCATAATGTTAGTTTAGAGTGAGAATACAATTGAACACTATTTTCTATAAATAATTAAAAAAATATATTTTGTTTTCATTTTTAAATTAGTGATCGATCATTCATGGAACACAGCAGTTGTTTTAACCACTGCCCATTTCTTGATCTTATTATAGTTCTCTTTGGCCCAGGTTTTGCCTTAATTATTTAAATTAATTCTTGCATATGCAGAACCAGATTGATGCGCCTATCACATTAATCAAAAGTTTTTGAGTCATTTTCTTTTAGTTCCAATTTGTTTGTATTTCTATTATTTCATAGCTTATCGAATATTCATCGTAATAAGATTATCTTAAACTTTCCCCATTTACTATAAATTACAACACATTGTTTGATTATATGTCTTTGGCTCAGATTAAGTCCAAATATCAATTAATAATTACCCTATATGCGTATCCAGATTGATGTGCTTAGCACTGTACATAATATTTTTCACATATTTTAGACCAATATTGTAAATATTTTTTTCGTTGACTTTATTTAATAAACTTTTTAAAATTTAATACAAATCAAACATTTGTTCAAACTACTTATATATTTGATGCAAAACCGTGTTTTAATGTTTTAAAAATAAACAATGATTCACAAACACTTTATCTCAACACATATTATTATGACAATATGTATTCATATTCAACATATCAACTTGTAAACAATTTTTGGACATTTTACAATAATAAGTTTTATCAAATAAATGGAATTATTAACACATTCAAAATTCAATGTTTATCTTTCCACTTAATCAGGTAATTTTGAATACCTTTGATCAATAAAATAGTTTTGTATTTTACAAACATTTCAGTTATTTTATAGTTAGATTTATTCATTTTGTTTTTACTTTACTATTTTAAAAAAAATACATTTTTGTATGAATTTTTAAAAGATTAAACAATTTCATACTTTACTTTACATTCGTAGTATGCTTATAGATTTATGCAGTTAAGAAAATAAACTAGTTGTACCCAAATATGTACTCATTGTGGTTCGGACCATATTAATTGCGTAACT
>JARUHE010342178.1:0-10419 GCA_031471125.1 Archaeomysis grebnitzkii | reverse complement strand
TAAAACTAAAAATAGAGATTGTGGAGATTTTGTGATACAATCTTGAATATTTGGATCAATTGAAATAAATAATCTAAATTAATCTAACCTTACAATAACCTAAATTAATCCAACCTTACAATAACCTAACCTAATCTTTAACATAACATAATTACCCTTTAACCATATTATCATTTGCTGGACAAGGAGGAGTTTATCAACAAAATGTTGGATCATTTATGGATATTGGTTCAGTAGTTTTTGCTGTAGCTCCAGTGCAAAAAAATATTATTATTGTTTATTAAATGAAATAACAATTTAAACTTAAACAAATTTCTTGAATTATGAATCATAATTTTAAAAATATGGAATTTTGTTTAATAAGTATTGGTGTCGCTCTTTCATCAATTTTTGTTTCAAGTTTGTTTAATTTAAAAAAATCTCCGCCATCGATCATTGCATAATTTAAAAAAATCTCCGCCATCAATCATTGCATAATTTAAAAAAAATCTCCGCCATCAATCATTGCATAATTTAAAAAAATCTCTGCCATCAATCATTGCATAGTCAGAACCCACTCCTCAAACTATGTGAAGAATGGACAAAAATGGTTGATTAAATATTTAAATTGATGAATGAATAAACGAATAATCAAATTAATAAATAAATGAGTAATTGAATGAAGGAAAAATTATAATCTGATATTTGCATTGATTTGATGTTTAATTCGTCATTTTCGAAGCTGGTCTTCTATTCACAGCCGAACAAAGAGTAAAATTTTAAATCACAGGCAAAAACAATCCTGACTATGAGATAAAGTGCCACCTATCCATTGTCATTTTATTTTATCATTAGGTTGATGTAAGAATTTACCCGGACATTGATTTCGTTTACTTCATTGCAGAGAATTTGCCGGTGGTAAGAATTATGAAGGTGCTGAAGACTTGACGGGAAAGACCGTTGTGATAACGGGTGCCAACACCGGAATCGGGAAACAAACGGCCTTAGCGATGGCTCAAAGGAATGCAAAAGTTATCATGGCGTGTCGAAATATGGAAAAATGTTTTGAGGTGATGACGGGAAAAATATTTTTTGTTTGACAGTCTAGTGTCGATGTAAAGCAAAATTAATTTCATTGAAGTCAATTTAAACGAGCGACATTGAAGTTTTTGAATAGTTGTACGATTGGGACATTTTTGCAGGCACGAAGAGATATATTTTTTGACAGCAGAAGTAGGAACGTCCACTGCGAGGAATGCGATCTAGCTTCTTTTGACTCGATAAGACAGTTTGCCAAAAAAATGAATGAAAGTGAGTTGTTTAGAATTTTAAAAATATTTTGTTTTTTCCACCAGTGGTTTGCTCAATTTTTCAAAGGCAGATAGATGCTTAACTTTTTTTGTATGTGGCTTATGTATTTTTTTCTAACCAAGTTTATGCAGTCATAATTCAAAAGGGGCACTAAAGCAGTATTTCTTAAAAACAACTTTAGTGAAATAAAATAATATTTTCTGTAACTTAAAGAATGGTCTTTGCTTTTTTTAAGTTTTTTTCTCATCACACTCAATGAAGCCAAATTTTAACAATTTTAGGGAAAAAAATTGTATGCATATTGACACATTAAAAAGAAAAAGAAAATTTAGTATTATAAAGTAAATTAAAGAGTAAAAGAAATTTTGACCTTGTATAGGATGTCAATAGCACAAGTGAGGTAACCCATATTTAAACAACATAGAGCTTACCTTACTTGTGCAATTGTCGATCCATATGATATCAATATAACCCGTAACAGATACATAATGTATATCCTCGATATTGAGGATGAAGCCCTCATGTCAACGCTCCCATCATCTTACTTAAATATTACCAATTACCCAGCATTGTATAAACTGTCCAATGATTAACATAATTTTGTGTTTTCAGCTGAGGAAAGGATCGACATTTTAGTAAATAATGCCGTTGTGATGCGATGTCCAAAGTCTTTTACGAAAGAAGGCGTCGAATTACAACTTGGAGTTAACCATATGGGACATTTCCTGTTGACAAATCTTTTACTAGACAAAATTAAGGTAAGAAGTTAAAGGATCATTTTTAATATATGTTTTCTTTGGTATTTATTGTGATATGATTTTGATTGAATCACAAGAAACTTGATTAAATCAACAAAAATGTGGTATGATTTTGATTGAATCACAAGAAAGTTGATTGAATCAACATAAAAATTTGCACTGGAGTACTATTTAGTCTTGTCATTGAACCTACATGAAATAATTGTTATAATTTCATCTCATAATTATTGCTCTATTTATAAATTATTTTTTGTTTATTTGTGATGCTGCAACTTCAAACTCTTGTTCTATTTTTATGAGATGAAATAATAAACAAAATCATCAAAATTATTTGTATGAAGCTACTGAATGGTTGAATTACTAGTTTAGCAACCGTGATAAAGCAATTACCATAAATGCATTAACATAAAAATCAAGAAAAAAAAATCTTGAAACTTAAGATGTTTTTACAAAGGACTTCAAATAATTTCAGAGTTGTTCGCCAAGTCGTATTGTGAACGTCTCCAGCGTTGCTCACACAAGAGGGGAAATAAATTTCTCCGACTTGAACAGCGAAAAAAGTTATGACGAAGCAAATGCTTATAGTCAGAGCAAACTCGCCAACATTCTTTTCACACGACAACTATCAAAAATTTTAGAAGGTATTTTTCTATTTAAATATTTTACTTTGAAAAAAATGCATGGTTTTATTTAGTTACCAACCCTGCTACAGCATGCCAATATATTACGAAACATAAAATAATTGAAAAATGTCTTTAGCACAAAATAATTTTACAACATAATATTTTTAGTACAAAATAATTGATCTCCATAGGAACTGCTGTCACCTGTAATGCTGTTCATCCTGGCATAGTGAACACGGAATTAGGAAGACACATGAGCATTTCAAAAAGTTTGATTGCGATGTTTTTTGCTCAACCGTTCATTTGGTTATTCCTGAAAAACTCACGCCAAGGTGCCCAGACTACCTTATATGTTGCCTTGAGTCCTGAGTTGGAAAAAGTAACGGGAAAATATTTTAGGTATGTCCAGTTCATCAAAATATTTTATTGAAAATATGGGGAAAATATTTTAGGTATGTTCAGTTCATCAAAATATTTTTGTTAAAAATATTGTGGAAAATTATTAAGTTAATTTGCCATAAAACGAGAATAATGTGAAGTAAACTTTGGATTTTAAGAATTGTTCAATATTTTTAAGTTGATGGATTCCTCAATCCTTTTTCACCAAAGCAAAACATTCAATTTTTAAGTTAGCAATTTCATCCCAAAAAACCAGGCATTGGGTGAAATGCATATTCCAGTCTTTGACTGTCAGTAAATTAACAGATGAGATCCATTCAAGTTTTAAAAAATGTTTAATTTCATTATCCAATGGTTATGTGAAAAGTGACAACAAAAACCATTAATAACGCCACATCATCATGGCCTGAAGTTCACCTTTGTCCAATGCAGATGTTTGTAGAAAGTTAAATATTTTTATTCTGGATATCATTGTTCTTCCAAATAATTCTTTAAATGTAATTACTTATATAATAATCAGTTGGGGTCATTGTAAATACTAAAGTAATGTGCCAGACATTAGTGAAACCTATTTATTAAATAGTTTCAAACTAATCTGCCATCTGTTTTTATGTAATTGAACCAATAATAATGCTATGCTTATTTATTCACGTCATTGAACCAACAATAAAAATGTTTTCATTCATTAATCAGTCTTGTCAACATTTTAAAAGTTGAATTTGTGTCATTTGCAGTAATCAGGCAGAAGCAGATGTGAGTGAAGCTGCCAAAGATGACGAAAGTGCAAAGAGGTTGTGGGCAATCAGTGAAAAATGGACGAAGATGTATGAAATTTAACCCACATTTTGTAAAAAAAAAAAAAAAAACTTTGTAATTGTGATAATAAAATTAATATTTACTTTGATTATATTTACCATACAAAAATAAATATAGAGCGACTCTGTTAAGGATAACATAAATGCCAATTGAAAAAAGTTGTTCAAAGTGAGAAAATATTTAATCAAAACTTGCCTTGGAAACTAATTGTGTACACTTCATCTCCAGAATGTTGGTGCACAAATCATAATAAAAATTTTTGAGTCAAAAATATAAGCCATTTTGCTGAAAATAAGCAAGAGTAAATACTACGCATTAAAAGCTGCCTAGGTTAAAAAACGTCTAGATCTAATTGTATTCAAATATGTTTTGCTGAAAGAAAATATGGTTTAGTCTAAAAACTCCTAAAATGTGTTTTTTTTTAGCAAAAAAATGTAAAACATTTTATCTTAAAATCCCTATGTTTTCATTTGTTTTAAATACAATCTCAGCTAGCCATCAATTCAAACGCTTATGAAAGTTATTAAAACATTGATAAAAACTACCTTAAGAAACACCAGAGTAGAATGTTAAGTTCTTCATTTAAAATAACTTCTGTAATTTTTTTTTAAATTTAATTTTCCACAAATCATCTACTACACAAACAACAATCAGGTCAGTTATAGAAACAGGTCTTTCCAACACTGTGTATAAAATTAAATTTTGACATACTAATTAAGGCATTGTCCAGCCTACCACCATTGCACACTATAAAGATGACTTGAAAAAGGGCATTCTCATGTGCTGCTCCACTCATCTATAAATGAGATCCACTTTTAAAAAATACTTCGACATCTTCTTCAAGAAGCATTTAATTAATTAGTTTGTTCCTTTTGTAAAGTGTAGCTGATAAATTACATTTAATTGCGTGCCATAAAAACACCATGGTATTATTATTATGTGCAATATATTTTGCCATTTTGTTAGCGAGAGCTTTCTAATAAAAAGGATTTGTTAAATAATTATTTAAGCTTTGCATTTTGCTGCTGTCTTTGATATCAAATTCTTTTATATACATTAACAGACATCATTTTTAAGTTTTCAATCTAATATTGCTTTATTTTAATATACAAGATGTTTTATATGCTTCAGTGAAAGACAAGTTATATGAATCAACAATACCACAAACAAGGTGAGCTATATGTTATTTGAATATGGGTTACCTCACAATCCATGTTAGTTAAACAGATAATTGTATTAATATGATCACTATCAAGGTACACAAATTCTTTTTACCAATATTTTTATTTAAAAAATTACATGAATGAAATATAAAAAAAATTAGGAGTTCACACTTAAATAATTAAATCTTGATAAGGTAATTAATACTTCATACAGTCATTCTAACACGGATTAAGATTTAAACATCCGATTTCTTGATGGTTTTAATCTTTAAACCATTTCATAGAACCTCAAAATAATCACATCAATCTAATTCAAATAATTTTTCAATGAAACAAACTGGAAAATAATTAAAATTATTTTAATACTGCCGTCCTTGTGTATATTCGGCTGGAAAAGCCAATCTATAAGAACCAGATCCGCTCCATAAGGTGAGAGTTCCAGCATTGGGGATGATGTTCCATGACAGACTGAGAGTGACATTGCGATGACCTCTGAAATGGATGACGATGAACATTTATTTATTTAGCCATGCCATGGCACTACATGGCACCACATGGCAATTATTAAAGTAAAACTGATACTTAGTATTGTATATCTAGTCACTCCAGTGTCTGGAGTTGAAAATGTGCTGAAACTGAACTTAGCAGCTCATATTTGATGTGTAACATGCATTATTATTACTAGGAAATATTGTTTTTTATGACAGGGGTGCCACCAAATTTTAAATAGCCTGAAACTGTGCCACCATATAAAAAGGTTGGCAACCACTAAAAAAAATTGTTACCATTGCTACCAAATAAATATTAAATATTGACTGTCTTAACAATGAAGAAAAAACAAAACTTTTCTATAAGCTTAATGTCAATAAATTTTTGATTTAATGAAGAATGAACAATTTTAAAATATATTCTCAAAGTTTTAAACGAATAATAACAAATAAATAATTAT
Organism: Archaeomysis grebnitzkii; assembly: GCA_031471125.1. NCBI lineage: Eukaryota > Metazoa > Arthropoda > Malacostraca > Mysida > Mysidae > Archaeomysis > Archaeomysis grebnitzkii. The sequence goes on along the minus strand of JARUHE010342178.1, from coordinate 4,421 downwards.
ATGAATGTTTAACCTAAATAAATGAATAATAAATAAATAAATAAATACATAAATAAATAAATAAATAAACAAATAAATAATTCTGTAAATGTTTAACAAGAGAACAAAAAATAAAAAGTCACATTAAGATGATTTTGAATGCAGACCTTACAACAATAATTCGATTGACAATATAGCACAAGTGAGGTAACCCACATTCAAACAACAAAGCTTACTTCACTTGTGCTATTGTCAATCCAATTATCAAAGCACTCAAGCAAAGTGGAACAAAAAACCTCAAATGTCGATCAACCTTTTTTTAAATTAAAAACACAATCCTATTTTGTTTACAACCTGTTAATGTTTATAATATTAACACAAAACCATCTTTTAACCCAAATAGGATGTGTTTTTAACCCATCATGATACAATACTAAAATAGTGAAAATTTTAATAATAAATTTTAATAAATTGATTAAAAACAAAAAAATTTGGTCAAGAACGTAACTTCAACGTGCTCGAGAATTCAAAGTGACGACAAAACTCTCACAATTACTTTGTTACGAGAGCAATGCTTTAGAGCTATGTTTGCCACATTCTCCATAGCAATTACTATTGGAGTATGTTTGCCACATTCTCCATAGTAATTACTATTGGAGTATGTTTGCCACATTCTCCATAGCAATTACTATTGGAGTATGTTTGCCACATTCTCCAAAGCAATTACTATTGGAGTATGTTTGCCATATTCTCCAAAGCAATTACTATTGGAGTGGACAATGTGGCCTGTTTGTCACATAACCTCCCAAGAAATGGTCGAAACGAAACTTTGTTAAAAATAAATGACTCACAGCAAACCATTTCCATCGTCCCAAAAGTAGTATTTGAGATGCTCGTTCTTCACATTGATGATCGGTGGTTCTCCGCGACGGATTATCTTGTCCCATAACACGACCTTTCAAAAAAATTAATTGGTTTCAAAGAAATAAATTAGTTGATAAAAATAAACTAGTTTCAAAAAAATAAACTAGTTGATAAAACAAACACAAATTAGTTAATGAAATAAACTATCCATGAGTGGCCAACTGTCAAGCTAGCAGAGTATTAGACAGGTGTGTGAAAAGCAATCTTCTTTTATAAATTTTTCTTTTTGTGGCAAAAAATACACAAAATAATAAATAACATAATATATATGTAGGTAAGTGTATATGTATTTTTGAATATATTTCATTTGGCATATTTTCAAGTAATTTTTTTTTCATTTACTGGAAAGATTGTTTATATTTAACAATACTTTATTGGTATTCTTGGTGGCCAGCATATGACTTTGGATGCCATAATAGTGTTTTATCATATTAGAATTACAGTCATGCCGTGCCTATGTGGTAGCACTATGATATGAAATTCATGTATAAAAAATATTCCAATTATTTGCAGATTCAACAAAAAAAAATTCCATTCCTTTAACCCTATATAGACAAGTTAGCCAGATCTGGTGTCCTCTTTTCAAGGGTGAATTAATTATAATAATCATCCAAACACAACATGATTGGACGACATTTATAAAGAAAATGAAAAAAATCCACATTTAAACATTTTATAATGATATTTTAACAGTATATGTAATGACAGTCCTACAAGAATCACATTTGACTTTACCCAAAGATTAATTAGCTTTATTTATTATAATGGGTGGGGAAAATTTTTGACCTTGCACTGAAAATAGTTTATATTTTAATCCACTAATATAGGACTTAAAACGAATGAAAAAATCTTTTTTTAATGCCCTCGTCCATATAGGGTTAAAATAATAATCATGTAACCAATGTATTTTTATGATGTGCAGACCAATGCTTTAAACTTCCACATTGTCCACTCCAATAGTAAACCCTATGGAGCATGTGGCAAGTGTAGCTCTAAAGCATTGCACTGATGATGTGGCAAAAACAGTTACTTTATTGGCACACCGACTTACACTGAATAACTTTAAATTGTCATTACAATGCCTTGCCACTGGCAAATGATAGAGAAAGTTTTTACTGTTGTACAGGTATTTTTTAATATCACACTAAGCTCAATCTCGAAGAGAGTTATGCCAAATTAAATAGGAATTTATTTGAAAAATAACATTGTAAAAAAATGAAATATGCTCATTCATAGGAAAATGATTAAAACAAATGCAATATTAAACTAGTTATAACCAGTTATATATAAAAAATGTATGTCTGTCATTAAAAACTAATTGTTTAAGGCCTAGCCAGCAGATTTGTTGAAATCAACCAAACTTCTTAGTACTTTTACATTTTTTTTGTGAGTTCCGACAGATTCTCTGATTTACATATTTACAATCTGTACGTATGGTAAGGTTAGGTGAGTTTCTGAGCTTCTTTTAGGCTTGCAAAAGAAAATTTGAGGCAGCACTTTCAGAGATTCTTCAAATCATTTTCGAATAAAGTCTACTTTAGACGTGTTAATCAATTCTAGCAACATTTAACAATTTAGGGAGATTTGTAAAATTTTATTTCTCAAATGGCAACCTTTATTTGTGATTTATGTTAGGTTAGGTAAGATAATGTTACTTTTAGGTTATGTTAGGTAAGTTTATGCTAGATAAGGTTGGTTATTTGTAGATTTATTCTGAAAATAATTTCTATTAATAATTAACGACAAACTCTCACCTGATTAACTTTGTTGTTTGACGATTCATACTCGGCCGTCAAATACAAGAAAAGTTGTTTCACATTCCAGTTGAACAACGGCTTCAAATCGGCATTCAGGTCAAACCGCAATGCTCCGAGGTCGTTCTTCTCTCTGGACACAACGTAATCGGGTACATTTTTTCTGCAAAAAAAATTAGGATTATGTTTTTTAAAAAAAAGAATGTACTGGTACTGATAAGATACATTGCAGCAAGGTAAGGTGCTAATTTTCAGCATAAATTGGTCGATTGACAAAATATCCTTAACTTCAGAAATGTCTTTACTAAATTTAAATTCACTTTTTTGGTTAATTTCTCATCAATTTCTATGAAATAAATCTTGTTCTATGTATTTCCATTTTTTATTAATGAGAAACATAACAAGTTAGGTATTGACTAATTTAGGTATTACTATAGTTTAGCCCGCCTATCAATATGTCTAATTTTTTAAAGAAATATTAAACATACACAAAAACTATTTATATAACTTATTCTATATCACTGTCGCTTTCAATTGATGTCATTTCCTCAACTGTGTGATTAATAAAACTTATGAAATCAAAGAGTCAAATTGCTATATTTCTTTAAGAAATATTCAACACCATAACAGGCATATCAACTGTATTGATTTTGCCATATGGCATGAAATACAAATGTAGGTTAGACTGATAGGTATTTTTGGCCACCGAAAACCATTTGAGGAGCCAAGTCAGGTAAGGTTTTGTTTGGTGGGTCACGATAATGCTAAACTTTGCTTAAGCACCGGTTTATAGCCTAAGTTTTTTTGAAAGTGTGATGTCATCCGACGATTGTTACGCTATCAGTTGGCTGTGCATAATTCTTTGACAAATCATTTATTTTGGCTATTACTCAAGTTATATTAATCAAAATATGAACATCAATCGAAAGCACCATTTTTATAGAGTAGACTAATTGTGCCACTAATATATGCCATTTTTACATACTTCTTATATTTTATGGAAAAAATAGTCGAATTGATAGGCGGGCAGAACTATAGCTTTACCCTAATTCATGCTCAAAATAAGCATCCTGGATTACAGTGTGCCAAAATAAAAAAATATTTGTTCTCCAAACAGGTTTATTTCTGCAAATTGCAATGAAAACCAAAAGAATGCTTAAAATTCTTATTGGCAAAGGCCTAGTTTAGATCCTAATAAAAAAGTAAAGAAAGTACTGTACATGAAAAATATTTTGTGAAATAGTACTTTACCTTACCAAACATAAATCATAAATAAAGTTTTCCATTGACGTACTAAAAACCTCAGTCAAACTTCATGACAGCTACTCTTTTTTGCAACATTGTCATTAAAACACCTTTTTTGCTTTAATAATTTTTACAATTTCTTTCAGGAGCTTTTTTATAGGTCCTCTTATTTATATATTTACATTCTACACATACAAGAAGGTTAGGTTAGGTGAGGTTTTGTACTTTTTCTAGAACTTTCAAAAGAAAGTTAATTGGTTTAACATGCCATTGTTGTAAAAAAAAGTAGCTGTTGTGAAGTTTCACCAAAACCTTCCTAAAATCTAAATGGATAGCAGTGCATAAAATTTTATGAGAATTTTCTTCTTCACTCTTGGAGAACATATTTTGGTCTAAATTGTGTACTATTGTTTTTAATATTTCTTAAAATCAGCAGTCCACCACAGGGTGCTAATTTTAAAAATTAGGATATAAAGAGGATAATTTTGGTTGAAGAAAAGAGGATTTTTTATCGAATTA